>OMLF01057735.1:48824-70804 GCA_900302615.1 Holocentrus rufus | reverse complement strand
CCCCGTGAGGCAGTGAGGCATCAGACCTCACTGGGCTGTTTAGTCTGCTGACAGTCTGCAGGTCACAGGGTGGACACGTGCACGCTTACATGCACACACACACACACACACACACAAGCACACATCTCTTCTTCTCATTATAATACATCACTGTCACTCATATCATCACTAACTTGGGCAAATTTCCTCACACATACACACAAAGTCTCACACTCACTCACTCAGTAACACACTCACTCTCTTGCTAATGTTTGGTCATAGACATGCATTGTGTTTTTCCTGCTGTGATAATCTCTGTGAAAAATAAATTCCACCCGTCTCTAGTTGGGCTTTTAAGAAAGAAGTGTTAATATTCAATGCATAGACACATAAAAACACACACTCAGCAGTATATTAAAATGAAAGTTCAACTAAGGAAGTCTTAAAGAAATGGGGGATAGTATTTTGCTGAAAAATAGCTAAACATTCGAGAAAAATACTTAAATTTCAAATGCATACACACATTTCATACTGTAAAATCAGAAAGGAAACAGAAGGAAGCATTGCAAAAGTCATCAAATAACTAACAAAGAGAGATGCATTTTTTTTCAAATCTTTGGTACTTTATCATTTTGCACTTCATCACACGATGTGATGAGTATTGTGCTCCGAGTTCTTTTTCATTGCATCTCTTTCTGTTCCACCCTGATCTGTTTATTCAAAATAAATCACTGTTGATATCGCTACAAACGTAAAACACACCACTTCCTGTGTGCCAGGAAATTTTTTTTCAAAGGAATGACCTTTAATAGACCTGGTGCCTAAACAGCCAATGTAAAAGCATGAATTCAGTCGTTAATAGAGAGTAACAACCTGGATTTGTGTTGCAGATTAATCCCAGAGGGCAGAACGTCTTCAGATGTGGCATCATGGGTCACCTCCTGCACTCACCAGTGTTTTAACCTCTTGTAATGCCTGTTTATTTGAAAGACCACTTGCAGTCTCACCCTCTCTTTGGGCGTCTTAAGTCCTGCAATTATGGGGACCGACCGCATTTTTCTGGTTCTGACTGCGGGCGCACAGTCATGTCATGATTACCCGCAGAACCCCTTCGCCGTTCCAGCTGTGACACGAGGATGCTTTCGTTACCGTGGGCTTCACTCTTGAGTCACTTTACAGTTCGGCTGTTTTGATGCGTTTTTCTCCATCAAAACACAAGAACAATCAGCGCCGATGTTTATAACCACTACACTTGGGATTCTGTGTTTGTGTGTGTGTATATGTGTGTGTGTGGTGGTGAGGGGGTTTAGCTTTAGATTTCGTGGTTCCTTCTTTTCCCCAGTCGCTCAGAGAGGGTGTGGAGTTTCCTTTCCTGTTGTGCCTCTAAATGTTGGTTAGTCAACATTTTAATTACAGCCTCTGGATTTCAACTGGGCTTCAAGAGTCTGGCACAGACTGACAGACACGTGTGCAAATAACACAATAGGTATATTGGTCTCTTGGGGAAGCAAAGAACTGGGGCCTTGAAGTCTCACTTTTGTGCTGGTCTTTAGTTACAGTAGCTCAGCTTTGGTTAAATTGTCTCTCAGTACGTTCGTCTTCCATCTGGAACAGTGACTGAAACCACATCCCCTCTGTTTGTTAAGTACCTCGAGATTATTTGGCTGTTTATGTGTCATTTAACAATATGTCGCATTGTAATTAACACAGATAATTGGCTGTTGTCAGATTTCAGACATTTTTGCTTAACAAGATGGCTGACTTGTGAAATTCTACAAAAAAGTTTTGAGGAGGTATCCTTCAAAATGTTTTATATCCATTTTAGAAAATGATTATAACCTGTACAAGTCAGTATTTTCCATTTCTGTTGCAATGTTATTTATTTATTTATGTAGAGGATCTCCCTTTGGAACAAATTCTTCATTTGTTAAACTGTCCTGTTTTTTGTTTACTGACACGACAGTCTGATTTCTGATTTGGATATCTATCACTGTAGTCTGTCGTGTAACTAAAGAAATGAGATGTTGGGAACGTTTCTAGGAGTCTCCTCACACACCCTCATTGTATCAACCAGCTACACCCTGTATCTCTCCTAATGTGAACCTTCACCTTCCCTGTGCAAGTTCAGTTAATAGAAGTAGCTTCTTTTTGCAGAAGTGAAACTCTGCCAGTCTGAAGGCCCTGCTTACATCAGTATTAAAACGGAACTTCTTTGCATGTGGCATGGGAGAAGTTTGGAGATGTTTTGCACACCTTTAACAAAGCCTCCTGTAAATAGATGAAAGCAGTATGAGAACAACTGTATAGGGATCCTTATTCGCTTGCAGCTTGCAAGAAAATATGCAAGAAACCACAAGAGGGGTCTTAAGAGAGCAGAGGCGGCCATAAGTCATCCATGTTGAACTTGATGTTCTGTTTCTCTGTGTTTCAGGCCAGGAACAAGGAGACGGAGGTTCTGGCTGCAGCCAAAGTGATCGAGACAAAAAGTGAGGAGGAGCTGGAGGACTACATCGTTGAGATCGACATCCTGGCAAAATGTGACCACCGCTACATTGTCAAGCTGCTCGATGCCTTCTACTATGACAACAAACTCTGGGTAGGTAACAAGAGCATCCCGACTCCAGGCCCCTTCTTTGATGTTATGGGTCCTGCAGACATGGTTTGTTTCATCATCTCTTCTGTCTCTTTCATATTTGGGGCATATGAGGGTCATATCTAGGTGTACTATTATTATATAATGGGAGAGATGGACACCAAATGGCAAAAATAAAGGCAAATATTAAAGAACTGTCTCATTACAGATGCAGACAGATGCAGATATCCAAATTACTTGCACAAAGTTTGGCTAACTTCTGTTTACAGCTGTTCTGACCTCGTCATGCTTTGTTATCATTCATAATTGAGTGTGAATATTTGCATGAACGTGCATAGAAAATATAGTAGCCAGTTAGGAAGAACTGTTCAGAAAATTGAAGTCAAGAAGCATCAATAAAGGTACGCTTCATTACAATTTTTTTTTGTTTTATTCATGTATTGTAGGAAAAGGGAAAATAATTTTAATTTTTTAGGGGAGTGGTTGTTCACAAATGTACAGAGCCTGTCTGGGTTTGTTTATGTACATACAGTATAAACATGACATGTGGTCGCTGTGTGGTGGAGGGGGGCCTACATAAATTTTGTGCCGCAGGGCCTGTGGTCCTACACATGTGGCCCTTTCCAACAAAAACATATTTTTGTTCCGTGTCTAAGATTAGTTTCACGTTACTTACCATAAATTTACCTCAAAGATTTATGCCAGCTAAAAATGGACAAACTGTAGAAAAGCTGTTTAGCTTGGTTCCTCCTCCACCTGGTTAGCAGCAGTCAGAAGTTGCACTTGTTGTTTTTGCGTCCCACAGTGGGACTGGACAAACTGTCCCGAGCTCAGAGGTTTATTCAAATGGACATAAACTGAACAAGAGCAGTGCAGCCTGGACAGAGTTAGACCGGTGCAGACCGTACCAACCAGACTTTTATCTATTGTCTGAACTGTTTGTGTGCATCCCGCATGAGATGTATTGTTATTCTGTGTCTGTCTGTGGGCTTCTCTCAGTGTTAAGTTATCTTTGCAACCATTCAAGATAAAGCCAGGCAACAAGAAACAGAGCCCGCAGCGGGAAAATGAATCCCTGACTTAAACCCAGGTTCAGGTCCATCTGTGACTGCCCTGTTCTTTTATTGCTTCACTTGTCCTCTTCTACATACGATACCTCTTGTTTCAAACTAAAAATAAGAACACGGTGAATCGCTCTAATGGAATGACAGAGCATCCCGCGGGTGACATAATGAATCAGTGCTGACCTGATGTTCAACCTGAGGTTACTGCAAGAACGAAGATCGATTTCAGTTCGGCGTTTTCTGCGCTTACACGTTGCCTCTAAGTTAATTTACTCTCTCATTAAATCAACCATAGGCTCTCCAACTCGCTCTGTAATCTCCCGGTCCGGCTGGCCAAGACAAATATTAGTGACCTCATGCAGGGCATGACCTGAAATATCTCAGGAATTACAAGGCTGCTTAAAGACTAAAGATAGTTGTTTTTTTTCCCCCTTCTCTTGGTCCTGTAGTACTAACAGTATTATTATAAACTCTGAAGGAATTTGGACTCATTTCACTTGCGTACATATATTTAGAGATGATCAAAACAGAGCAAATGTTTTATTTTTTTCTTTTCTTTTTGAAGTAGCGACACAACTCTGCTAATTTTAACATGTTTTCACACCATTAGTGAAGTTTACATGTGGAAGTTTTTATTCTTCTGTATATCTTTTTTTATTCGGTTAGAAATTCACGACTTTATTTATAAGGGCGCTGTTATTTTTTTTAAAATTGATGTTCCCCCTGCGCTTAATAAGTGAAACAGTTTGAATCACTCAAGAATAAACACACTGAATCCACAAAACTGTAGAACATTTTCCAAGAAACAGAGTGAAAGGTGAAAGGTGAAGGCTGGTGAATAATGAAAATTTTAGACATAAGCTGTAGGCATTTTTTACAAACAAGGATTATGTAAAAGTTTGCGCTGTATAATATGATGCAGTCAATAATCAACGTATTTTCTTTTGGAACGCAAGTAGCATGCACCTAGAAATGTGACAACTCTGTAACAACACACACACACACACACACACTCTCACTCTCACTCTCTAGTCAGGGTAGCACTGGTCATAGCTGGAATTCCTGAGCATGAAGGGTAAACGCCGGCCTTCATTCAAGCCTGGACTTTGTGACACTGCATCGTGGTGTTTAGTCGAACGTACAAACATCCTTACCTACAGCGTGCAGACCACGTTTCCTGTCAGTGAGTCTTCGAAGTCTCAGCTTTTCCCCCCAACCATCTCACTTCCAACTCTTTAAAAAGATCCCTTATGTGCCACGCTATAGTATTATCTCACACTTACACACACACATTCACTCTCTGCCATCTGTTATTCTGGCTATATTTAAAGAACAGCCACACACAGCCACCCTTTGGGACTATATAGAACCACAACTTATATTTTTACAGCATTTTTGAGTGTACAGCTGGGTGTAACAGGCATCAGACCATAAAACCCTCTGTACAAACACAATATACAGTACAATGCACAATACTGTAAGTGTGCAGCACCTCGATGCTGTGAGTGAGTGTGTGTCAGGGTTTAGGATTTGGACAACCAGCCTATTGGTTAGTGACCAGTAACCTTCAGTTGGGTGGACCAGGCAGGGGTGGCATGGTGCATTCCAGGGCCCACCCACCCATTCTGCTTTGAGAGAGAGAAGAGAGAGAGAGAGAGAAAGAGAGACTGAGAGAGAGAGAGAAGGGCTGTTTGTTCCTCTTAAGGGACAATCTGGTCTTGAGGCCAGCAAGGCAGCCAGCCCCACTGCGTGAGAAAAAGAGGGCCTTTAACATAGGGACGACACTGCTGACATTAGCAAACTGAGAAGAACGAACAGAGAGAGGGAGAGAATGTTGGGTGGAGGGGTGGGGGTGCAGACAGACAGAAACAAAGACTCAGGGATTTGTATATCCATTTTAAATATCGCCTTTTATCACCACTGTGACTTAAGTTCACCTTACAATTAGGTGATTAAGATATGATCAATTATACATTATACATTATATCCAGGTTAACATAATTGATGTAGTTGGCATGACCACAGGCTTGATCCCCTGCTTGGTTGGCTTTTTTAGAAATTAGAGATTTAAATTATTTTGTGTGCATTTTGTTCCTGATCAAAGCTGGCTGCGGCCTTGATAAATATTTTGTTTATGGTTATCTCTATGTAAGTAAACACCGGGTCCTAAAATCTCTGCTCTGAGGTTCTCCAAGTGAGCAGCAACAACAACAACAAAAAAATGATAATATAAAATATGCGGACCACCGAAGTAGATTCTAGATGAAAGTTGAGGTCGTTTGAATTTACCTGTTAACACTGCAAATCATGGGGAGGAAACAGGTCGTGTTCTCAGAAAGTGTATCATCATGTGAGTAGGAGCTTTACATATTTAAGTCTGTGCTTGAGTGTCTTATGTGTAATTATGAGTATAATTTGTACCCTGAGCCTGAGTATAATTCTTTCTGAGTGCTTCTGCTGTGACAAGGAAGGAGGACAGGAATGCTGCTGGGTGCTGTTAACGAGAAACAAGATGGGCAAAAGCATCAAAACAGAGAAACACAGACAGATGTACAGACAAACCGCGACAGAGAGAGATTCATGTGAGGAGACCCACTAGCCCAGTTCCTGTTTTTTTTTTTCAGCTGTGCATCACCGGCTTCCTCTATATCTCCTCTCGTTTTACTTTTACTTTCTGTTTTTCTCAATATATAGTTGCCTCTGTTCCCATAAAGGACTCAATTGAGGGCTTTTAGGTATCATGACGCATCATAAGTTTTTTACAGTTATGATTGGACAACTTTACAACATAATTCAGTGAACAAAAGGAATTGTGCTGTTTTTGACGGCTAAACGATAATTTCAACACTGATAAAAGTGATCGATTTTGTATTTAAATGTTAGTTTCTTCGTCAGCAAGTCATAATATCTGGCCAAATAACCAGTATGTGTACAAGGCAAGCACAATAATGTGAAAAAGGCGGAAGTTAAGACACATTTTGATCTCATAATCTCACTGGTATGAGCTCCACTGCTTCACATGTGTAACATGATCACAGTTTGATTAAGATGTAGGCTATATATGTTCTGTAAAATAGTAAAATTGGAGTATTTGACAGATTACAATGATGATGCAACTAAGAGAATAACAATCTGAATGGTTTGCAACTTCTGATTAGCATACAAGCTAATGCATCAAGTGGAGGCTGGTGTTAGTAATGGCAAAGGTCTCTGGTAATGGCTAGGAGTCGCATACTAACATTAGCATTGGTTGCTTTACTAAATTAGCCTTCTGGTTTGTTAGCTAGATAGCTAAGAAGGCTAATAAACAGCTGTTTGTTACCTCAGCTGACTCTTCTCAACCTGTAACATGTACAAGCTAGGGGTTAAATTCAAATCATCTTTTGTTATAATCATTTAAAATGTTGAAATTATTGTTACTCTACACCTACACCATTCTTTCAGATACCTCTCATTGTATTGCTCAGTTATATTTAGCCTTTATTTGCATACAGTGGTTCTTCAGTGAATGGCCATGAAGGTGCCAGTCGTTGTTGTGTTGCAACTACAGAGTCTCAGTAGAAATCGGTTGACTGTTTCTGCACTGGCACTACCCCTTTGACACTTTCAGATTTGCACCTTTCAGAGAAAACACGTGTTCACTGAAGCATTAGTCACTTTCAAAGTCTTAAGGTATAGAAACTCTTATGTTTGTCTTTCTCTGGACTCTTTGTCTGACTCAGGCAGAGTGGCATTTCTTTGTTCATTTCAGGATTGCAGTTTTGAAACAGCTCTTTTTAGTACAACTGTCAGGCAGTGTTTTACACTCTGTAGACCTCTGAGAAAATGAGGTGGGAAATCACTGTCAGAGCACAGAGCAGTGAACTGGAGTAACACCCCCGTGTCAACAAGGTCTGCTCCGCTTATTTTTAAACTTTTTTAGCTTTTGTGGGCTCTATCTCACTCGATTCTGCCTGACCCAAAGATGGCAGAAATTGAATTAAATAACAAATGTTTTTTTCTTTTAGACATTTCACTTCGACTGAACTTGCGACTCATCATAGGAATTCAGAAAATGATCTCTGTGAAATGGCCTCTCTTAACAGATTAGATTTATCTCTTGAGAATGTGGAAAAGAGTTGAATTAATAAATGGAACCATAATGAACAAATAGGTTTTTCTAATATTGCTCAATTTCTTTTATTCTTTCCCATTAAATCTGCAACACTGGCCGCTCCAAATACTTTACATATAGTGGCTGTTCAACTAATTTTTGGGAAGCGTATTCACCTTTTGACATAAAATATGTTACGTTAAAATAGTTGTGTGAGAGAGAGAGATATGCGAGCGAGTGAGCAGGCCTGTGTCTGCATGTGTGTTCAGCCCACAGTGGGAATGCCTTGCATGTTGCCCGACCAGTTCCACCACATCTTTCACTACAGCGCAACGACGACGTCATCCAAATTATTCCAAGAATTCCTTCAAGCTGGGAGAGAAAATCGAGTTGGAGACTCTGCTAGAAAAACACAAACCTTGTATTGACAGATACATACAAGCAGTTGCCTCTGCAGTACTGTAGTGTAAAATAGTTTAGATTTGTTAGTGCTGTAGCATCGTATTTTGTTTTGAAAGGTGTTTCATAGAAAAAGTAGATTTTGATTGATGTTGAGCCACATTAGGGAAGTATTTTACAGAGAAACTCATTACAGCCAGTGAATAAACTTCCCTGTGATAAATATTTAATGATAAACAAGGTGTGCTGTTAACGAGCCTTGTAAATGACAGGCAAATAATATTAATTTCCCTACCATTTACTAGGAACTGCATAGAGATAGGAAGCATAAACTGAATTTCTCAAACTATCAAACTTCTATTCTCAGAAATATCACAGTGGAATAATCAAAGATCCCAAATACATTGGATCAGTTTATTTTCAGTTAATTTCATGCATGCCTTTGTCTTGCAGAACAGAGGTGAGACGCTGCCAGTGGTAATCTATCTTCTGCCTGTCTTTATGATCAAATAAGGAGATATACTGTAAATGAAACATCAAGAGCTGGAATCAGAAGCGTGGGTTACGCACACACACTCTGTCAGATCTCAGTCATGTTAGCAGGGAGATAAGATGTGAAACTGTCTTTAACACAGCCGTAACAGACAGGAATGCAAGAGGAGATATACTGAACCTCGGTGTTTGTCAATCCAAGACTCATAGGAGAGCATTGTTTCACCTGTGGACGATTGCCAGAACTGACAGTCATTTCTTACCTTCCGGGTTTCCAAAAAAGTGTGTGCCTTCATCTGAGCGTGCGTGTGTGTGTGTGCGCCCAAGTATGCATGCTTTCTTGCATACGTCTTTGCTTTTACAGAGTGTGTCTGCCTTTTGTACTTTGTCTCCTTGGACACGATTGTTCTGCGCGTCTTTGTCTGGGCTGAAACTCCGCACCCTGTCCGGTACCAGTCTGATGCTTTGACAATCATGCTGTCATAGCTGCGACGAACCAATGGACAGCGAGAAGTTGGTCATTTGTTATGGTAACACGGGAGAGCGTGCGAGTGTGTGCATGCGTGATTATATAAGTATGAGATCACACAGCAGGTATGCTTCATGTCACTTAGAGTTGATCCAAAGCCAAAACAACAAAGAAAGCTAAACCACTGCCGTGAGACAGAGAACAGGTGCAGTGCTGGCTTTTGGCCACTGGGGGCAGAGCTGAGTACCTGCCAAAAAGAGCAGAATTTACGGCGGTCAAAGGGGCTAAGTGCTATAAAATGATCATTACATTTGAGTCCAAATATTTACGACAATTGGACTAGTACTGCCTTTGTTACACGGCCCGATAGTCATTATGAGCACATAATTATATGTGAAATCAGTGGTTGTAAAATTATGAAAATTATGATTAAAGTATTTCTTTCCTAAATGGCTCCAGTTTTCATTCATCTAAGCACACAGAAATATGTATCGTCTTACCCACTGTCTGGTAATTTTCACTAATGCACATTAAAAAAATGATTATAATTTATAGAGCTGATTTTATGGAAAAGTCTGATTGACCGCTGTTCATTTGGCCCAGTTTTAGCCTCTGTGTCGCCCCCCAGAGGTGGTCCCAGATGTCCTTGTGGGGAATATCTCCCTATATAGATCTCTGTTTTTTCCCTGGGTGATTTGGCATCAGGAGGCTACTTATTAAATGCTGCTATTAAATGAGTGATTACACATGCATAAATGTGTCACACACACTGATTCATTGTTACACTGTTTATAAAGTTTGTATAAACACGCACGCATGCACGCACACACACACACACACACTCACACTCAAACTCAATTTACCTCAGTTGCTCTTGACAGGATTATTAAGAAATCCTAAGTTCTCCTTTTTATTTTGTTTGGTCCCAAATTACTTGCATGACATATTTAGAAGTTTCCTGACACTAATGTGTAGAAGAGTGTGAGAGAGAGAGAGACTGACTATGTAAGGAGAGGAAATGAAAGGTGATTGTTGGAAGTTAGTCTTGGCCAACAGGACACCTTTTAGGGAGCGCTTTCTCCAACTTTTTTTCTCTCTCTTTCTGTCTTCTCTTTCTCTCTCTCTCTGTTTTACCTCAGCGATGATCGTATTTATTTGACACTGTGTCTCAGAAAGAGTGTGGAGTTACAGACTTGACAGTTTATAATCACACACCTCAGTCTGAATCCAGCACTTTGCACAGGATCCTTTTGGTTGTGTGTGTGTGTGTGTGTGTGTGTGTGTATGCGTGCTCACCTGCATGCATCTCAGCTTCATGCGTGTGTATATTCTTGTGCAAAGACTCTCAGTGATGAAAGCTAAAGATTAACTGTCTTCAGTCTGCTAATAGATTCAGACCGAGTTACTTAATGACTTAAATGTCCACATGATGAAGGCTAATAGAATGATTTTTTTCTCTTTTCCTCCCAGCAGAACAAATAGAAGAACTCACCTTTATGACCCTGTGTCTGCTTCCGCATTTCCTTTTTTAGTAGAACTGAACAGATGGTCGTTGGAAGTGCTGGTCGTCTTGTTGCTATGCAACCGTTAGAGACAGAACGATTCATTCACTGCATCAATGCATTGATTATAAATTCTGCCAATGGGACTGTATTGATCTGCTCAAAGGAAAAAAAAAGTAATTCTAACTTCGGTCTGAACCAGTAGGAGATGTTCTGAATTAAATGAGGCTTAGTTCTTAAAATAAATAAATAAAAAGTGATGATCTAATAGAACACTATGAATCGCAACTTAGAATGTTAGAATAAATGTTCAAATCTGTTGTCTGATTTTTTTTTCCCCCAAATTGTCACCCACAGTCATTTTTGAAAAATCTTTGAAACATCCTGAACTCTTGAAACACCCTAATCTCCTAATCTCTTACCACTGGCGGATACACGACAGTTCATCCTTCCCATTGAACATTGAACACAGTCTGTCACACCTGTGGAAAAGATGGGGCTTCCATTTACGACGGCTCCAAACGTTTAAAGATATTAATAGACAAAGATAGCTAAGACGGATTCCATTGCTTGGGGTTGAAGAGAGGTTACGTTTGTCCAAAACATTCCCATGTCAAAATGACTTTACGCTGATGTTAATAGAGGTCATTACACAACAACTTTCTGCTGAGAGGCGATGTTCTCTTTCTCACTCGGAAGGGAAGGGTCACGTCTTATCTTTCGCCGTGGTCTGAAAATCTTCTCATAAAACACCTCACCTCCCTTCTTCCCTCCCTTCCTCCCCTGCCTGCACTTTGTTTTAGTCTTGTCATGCCAAAAAAAAGGGGAAAGGGCGGAGGGGTGGGGGCTTCACTTCACATTTCTGTTTTTTCTCTTCTGGGTTTTGTGATTACAAATGGATTTTCCAGTGACTGGAAGAGTTTTTACTTATTCTACAGATTTGCTGCTATTATTTTATCCTTTTCGTCGTTTCATTAATGGTTGTGTGTAATGTTTGTGATTCATAAATTCATTTTTTTTGTACTGTTACACTTAATGTGAGCTATTCCTAAATCACAATGTCAAATGTAAACATGGGAACGATGTGGTGCTGGCTTTACACAGTGCAACTTGGAGTTCCAGGCGAACCAGCCAATGAAAATTATAAATTTGGTTTGCATCATCATTTTGAATGTTCCATAGGGCTTTGGTGGCATGGCAACAATAAAAGTTTCATTTGCAACCTGCAACTAATTGCATGGAAGTTGCATTGTGTGAAGCCAGCCTGAATATCGTCTCAGGTTTTGAGCGCTGAGTGATGCAAGCCAGAGAATCAAGTACACTTTCGTGTAATAGATTTTTTTTATAAACACGTTAACGGGATGTTAAGAGAATTACAGTCCGTCTTTTGGAGTAAGACAACATAAAATTTAGAGTAAATGATCCCCATGGGGTAATTACATAGATAGTAACTGAGCAAATGTGCTGATGACATTTAACTTGTTGGAAGATGATCTCTCCTGCCTGTCGAGTTGTCTTGGAGGCAGTAAAGCTGTCATATATTCACAATGCTGACTGAACTTGAACCTCATCTTTTCTCCTCCCCTCTGCTTTCCCCAGATTATGATCGAATTCTGCCCCGGAGGCGCTGTGGATGCCACAATGCTCGGTAAGTTTCTCTCCCCTCCTCTACTTTATCACTCACCTTTCTCTCCTCTAATCCCTTCTCTCTGTTTTTTTACTCTCTATTTTCATAAGCACTCCCTCCCCCTTGTGTCACAAGGGTCAGGTTCCATACCTGCAGCAGTGCTATAACTTACCCCGTCCCTTAAGTACTGGCTCTGAGGAAATTACCTAATCATAAAGCCATGATCAGAGGCCCAGGAGGTCAGGTGCTGTCAAGCTACGCTGTGATTTTAAAGTTCTAGTCTATCTATTAAAATATGGCAGCAAACTTAGACAGCAGTTTTTAAATCGGTGATCTCGAAGCTCAGAATTGCAGAAATGAGCGCTGGCATTGACTTAAAACTAGGAACAGGTGTTTCCCCGTATTTCGTCATGCAGGGTATTTCATTTTGAGTCTCTCTAATCGTATAGCTGCAATTTCATTTGCATTTCTACCACACGCTGCCAGTGACTCTGAATGGCATTTAAACTTTAATCATGCGTGGCAGTTTTGCTAATTCTGCCTTGGAAAACTCTAGAAAGCAGTCAGACACGTTGGAATCCCCCCCGGTGTGGGAAATCCCCCTGCTCTGTTTTTACTGGGTAATCCACGTCCTCGTATAACCATCTGTCCTCCACTGCAGCTAACCAAACACAGAGGCAGCAGGATAAAGTCTGCAGAGCAGCGCTGGCTTGCATTTGTGAAGTGTTGGCTGATTTAGGATTAATGATCAAGCAGCACAATCTCAAACATTGTGATCCCAGATTAGCCCGACTTGATGTAGACTCGCTACCCTTGAGTTCGGACAGACTTTTAGAAGTTTTGCTTTTAGAAGTTTTACCTGTTTGTTCCTGTGGAGTTCACACACTGGTTGCAGAGGACTCAGACATCAAGACTTCCTATAGCTGTGATTATTCACTTAATTGGTCCAAGCTGTGCACAGTAATCTACAGTAATCTGTAAAAGCACCACTTCATCATTATGGGTTTTCAGGCACTGATTTAGCAGCAACTAAATCCTTATTTGTTTATTTTTTTCCTGTAACTATTCCCTCTCCTGCTCCTCCCTCTCTTCCTGACTCCTCTCTCCTATTCATCACCTCCTATTCTCTCTCATGATCCCTCGCCACTGTCTCCCCCTCTCTCCCCCTCTCTCCCCTCTTCGTCTCATGCCCCCTTCCTCCACCTCTCCTCCCCCTCTTAGAGTTGGACCGGGGTCTGACGGAGCCACAGATCAAGGTGGTCTGTCGCCAGATGCTGGAGGCTCTGGCTTACCTCCACAGCATGAAGATCATCCACAGAGACCTCAAGGCTGGCAACATCCTCCTCATGCTGGATGGGGACATCAAACTGGGTGAGGTTTCAGCTTTGTATTGTCAAAGAAAATAGAGTCAGGTGGCACACAGTGCACACAATCTCAAGACCCACATAATACAACCATACATTATATCCTGTATGTCCTGAGGCGAGCTCTGAAAAGCAGAAGTGCTGCAGCAGGATGTCGTGAGGAGGGTTCATTTCCCTGTTTTGGTGTTATTATTCAAGATACAATGAACTATATTGTTTCCTGACTTTTTCTTTTTGAGAGGTTATGAGAGGTTATCTTTGTGCTCCATAAGGCAGTACAGCGAGGTAAATGAAGAGCCACCTAAGCTGATTTTTGCTGCATTTATTTCAGGTGCTTTGATGCACAAAGCCAGCCTTTAAATTAAGTGTTTCTCTTCACTGTAGTTTCCAAAAAGAAAAGACACAATGCTGTCAAGGTCTGACATCATGTTGGCAAGCACAGTGATGATTGTGCCTTCAGGGTACATGGTGTTCAAATGGTGATCTGTCAATCACAATAGGAAGTGATTAAAGAGGCAAAGTAAGAAACATGGCCACATAATATGTATGAAAGGTAATCCCATTTGTTATTAATGATCCAGTGAACAATTCCAGACATGAAATCAAAGATATTGCAGTTAAAGATTACATTTTATATGAAGAGTGTGTGTGTTGGACTTAGGCTATGGTGCCCCAAATTGAGCACCAGAACATTAGCTGTTTGCTGTTCCTGCTGCATTGAAGTAGCAATTATCCGATGTTAGCATAATAGTCAGGAAATTAGCTTAGTTTTTGCTAAAGTAAGAGACTTGCCTGAAAAAAATTGATGTGTTTTTAAAAATGCAGAGTAAGGGACAATCACAACATGTTGAGGAGGCGACTCATTTGAAATGACAGTAACTGAATGTTCTTGCCTTCAAGTAATCATCAGACAGGAGTAACAAAAGACTCAGCTGATATTCCGGTATCAAGTTACAAGTTAATGCCAGCTTTAATTGCTTGTACCCAGGTGACAGACCACAATGAATGAGATACTTGGCTCTCTGAATGAAATGTCAATAACTAAGCGACACCCGCCCCACATCCCCGCAGGAGCAAACTGCCAACTGCTGCTAAAGTTATCTTTGATTTTAAAAGCATCGCTCTTGGAAGCCGGTATGAGGAAACGTTCTTTTCCGCAGACTTCTAGAACTGGAATTCCCCTCTCTTTCTCTCTCTCTCTCTCTCTCTCTCTCTTTCGCCACTGTTCCAGAACACTGGCCTGATGCTCTGTGTTCCGCTCGCACGCCACTCCAGAAGCTTCCAAAGGGAGACAGTGGAAGATATAAACAGGCATTTGATACCGCAGAGCTTGAATGGAGTTCTGTGTTTGATACATTTTCTGCAGGAGTTGGTGTTAGCTACTATAATATAAATATTGCATGATTTAAATGCATAGTGTATTTTTAAGTAATATGAAACCGTTTCGTGTTGCATTAAAACATTTTTAGAAAAAACAATAACTATTAATATCATGACAGTGATGTGAACTCACCATCTGTGTTTGATTGAGGTAGATTGAAGTGAAGTATAGCGCTAACTTTAAAGGCTTATTGTTCGATTTTGGAACAAATTTCTGAGACCTGGAGATGTGTAAAACAAGTTAGAATAATCTCTCTTCATTCGTTTACCTTTTTGCATTTCACTGAACAAGACCAGACCAAATCCAGAATGACGCTTTTATTGCTAATACACGGATAAACAGCACATTCTCAGTCCACGCTGTAAGTTATCTTTGGAGAGAAGGTCTGTTGTCTCTTTGTCTCGCATGAATGTTGATACACACACACACACACATACACACACACACACACATGCAGGGGCCCTGTGCCCTTCCTGAGGCTCTGCAGGAGGATCATAAGTGAACATTGTGTGGGAAAGCTGCATTCTGAGAAGTTTTCTCCTTTCATATTCTAATTTATGGACTGTCTGATGATTCCTCAGCATTCCAAACATTGCCCGGCCGAAGGTTTGGACCCAGCCAAATGGTCAATATGATTCCTATTAAAGCCTCGCTCGCCTGACAAGCCAACACTATGTCTGATTGTTATAGATGCTTTATCAAAGTGTCCATCATAGAAGTAGAGGGAAGAGAGACGCATCTCTTCTTCTCTTGTTGTTTTGTTGGACCTTCAGGGATAAAGATTAAACTGATTGTGCTGAATAATGAAAACACACAATAGTGACGTCACACTACTAACCAGTATTCTTTCAAGTCTAGTTCAGTTAGGTAATTTGATTCACAATATATATGCCCACAAGACAAATGTGGTTTAGTGGCTAATATGTATTTTTATTGTGTATCTTTATTTTTAACTAATTTAATTTTACGCATTTTCCCAGGCACTCACTCATTGAATTTGACTTGTACTGCTTGTTAAAGGCCTTTTCCAATGCCTCGTATACTTCCTTCAAGACACCACAACTAGATGTAATCACTGGGAGTTGCCTCTCTTAACTCATTAAGTCATGACACTGGCTCATTTACAGCCTCCAGAGGTATCGAACTACATATTAATGCAAACAAGCCGGCAATTAAGTGAGTTTGAGGTGAGCCAAATATATCGGCCCACTTATACAGCAAGAAAGAGTTATATGAATTTCTTTCATTTTTTTCCCACTTGTAAATACAGCTTAGGTTGTCGGATGAATTTTTGATCTAGTGTAAGTTAAGCTAATGTATTTGACTTATTGAAAAACACAATTGTACCTGTATAAAAATGTCAATAAGAGCATGTTTTGGTTTTCCACTTTAAAATAAGAATAAGGTGAATAAGAAGAAACCATAGAATCCAAATTCAGGCTCTAGGACAGTACTTCCATTCTCAGAAAATTGACTTAATATCCTGTGGGCTTGTGGTCTGAATGCAGCCAGAAACCTGTTTGCATTTTTCTGTGGATGATCTATTCTTGACCACTGCTTTCAGGCTGTGATGGTGCGGTGCATCATGAGAACTCTCACGTGTATTGCAGATTTATTGCATTTTATTGTGGCAGTGCTTCTTGAAAAACACACCTTTGGAATGGAACCTTTGATACACAGGACAAACTTTTCTTTTTTGGCAATGGCTGAGGGAACTCTTGGCCTGAGGGGCTGCTCTGGCATTGTTGCATTGATGACAATAGGAACCTCTTATTGTCAGGAAATACAGAAATATTTGTTTGAAATGATTCACAGTGCAAGGAATGTTGCCTGTTTACATGGCTCCACATATTGTCATGTGTGCTGCAAACTTTACAGTGCCTGGTATGATGATGGTTCTCTGGAGAGGCGTTTAAGTGGCTTCTGTAGGGTCGTAATTAGTCATTTTACTGTCACATATACTGTACTAGGACTCATTTGTTACTGTACAAGCATGTTACCAGAGAAGCTTACTTTTCTTAAGTCCGTGTCTTTCTCTCTGCAAAAGTTCAGCGTGCAGCGGTCCAAATGACATGTTTGACTTCAACGATATTTGGATTGTTGTCAAGCGAAACCAAGACAGTCACTTAAAGTCCCTGTAATAGAACATGCCAGTTTGTAATTGAAGCAGTTAGTCCTCTGTCTTATGAGAAAATCCTTGAGTCTCGGCCAAGCGCTTCTCTAATCTGAACTCAGGGTGTGCCACAAGTAATATTCTGACAGAGGAACATGCTCAATCGAAGTCAAAACAACACCCATGGGTCACGGTCAGGGAATGGGGGCTGTCTGCTTGGGACGCAGGGGTTCGGTCATAATTCAAATAGCCAGTTTTGCACCTCGGTCCACCATGGTGTCGTGACATCTTTATGAGCCAGAAACATATCTGTCACCCTGGAGGGGGGGAAAAAGAGAGGATGAGAGGTTTCAAACTAGGTTATCAATCTTCCCCTCCTGCTGTGAAATGTCTTTCAACTTACTCACCCTGTCATTTTGTTGTCTCACTTCCTTCCTCTAGCTGATTTCGGCGTGTCGGCGAAAAACACCAAAACCTTACAAAGAAGGGATTCTTTCATTGGGACGCCATATTGGTGAGTCACACATGCACTGTGCATGAAAACACCAACTAAAATAAAAAAAGGAATTCACACAGTGCTTTGGGTGAGCTGAACACACACAGGATGATCACTTGGTAAGAACTTCCTGCTGCATGTCATACCTTGCATAATACTTGTGCATGAATTTGTACATGCACACACACACACACACATACAAGTGTGTTCTCAGCTAAATATCTTAATCTTCCATTGTTTTCACAGCAGTGCAGCTCTCTTGTACAAAATCAAAGACACTTTGAGGGCTCCACTGTACTGGTGTTGTCCTGAACCTTGTACCACAGTGCTGGTCCCTCTGTGATATGGTTGGACAGAGTTAACCATTGACTAGAACACGTTATCATCACTCAGGAATACCCTCCCGGCAACAATGAAAACTCAGCCCTTCCCTCACGTTACACAATACTGAATGAAACCTGTCAGGATGTACAGCTTTCACTGCATGCTCTGATTACAAAAGTCAATATGAAACAGAGTAAACAATAGTTTCTTTAAGTAAATCTAAGAGCTCAGGTTGTGAGTATGAGAGCCATTTTGCAACACGTCAGCCAACACTGACTGACTGGAGAAGTGTGCTTGATGTTGACACATGCAAATAGTGAGTGATGAGGGTGGGGGAACTCCTTTTTAGTGTTCACCAGCTAGTCACTGGCTGCTATCATTCAGAGATATGCAGTAGATATGGTTACAATAATAACCGCTTTCTCTTTATGGAATGCTGTGTCAATACATTGTTTTGAAAATGTTTCCAATAAACCTTTGAGACAAATCATGTTGTAAAAAACATTTTTACTGCTCCAGTTATTAGTCATTAGCTCTTTCACCTTGTTCTCTATCATGCTCAATAACACAAAGTATCTTTAGCTGCTAATCATTATGACATGAGCTGACCTAGAATTGAGATGCACATGACATATGTCACAGCCACACGTTAGCAGACTCCAAAGTGCAGTAATCCCAGATGGTCAGCTGAGGTCCAGCGAGCTTCATTTTCCAGTGCCTTCATATTTTAAACATATTTGCTCCTATTTTATCCAAAACCATGAAAAATCGCATGCCAGACATTCCATACCCACTTAATCTCATAAACTAGTTAATTCTGTAGAAGTGCATAAAATAGCATTTGTGCAGTGGATGGCTGAAGACATTAAAGGGGCACCATGCAAAATTGGACCCTTTAGACCAGACCCATAAAGCAAGGAATAAGCATGTAATTTGATGGTTGAGTGTGCATGGTTCTCATTATACTCACAGATTATGTACTTACTTACGTCTACTTACTACGTCTTTGTCACTCAAGTCTAATTTGACAAAGCGCACCTTTAAGCCGTCTAAGAATAATAATGAATTACATGTACTCTCGGTCTCATAAGTAATCTTGAGTTTTGAGTGTGGTTTGAGTTCCCTGTATTATGTATGGATCCTTAAGTTTACCATTGTTTTGTCTCTGTGTTTGATTCCAGGATGGCTCCGGAGGTGGTGATGTGTGAGACGATGAAAGACGCTCCATACGACTACAAGGCTGATATCTGGTCCCTGGGCATCACGCTGATCGAACTGGGCCAGATTGAACCCCCGCACCACGAGCTCAACCCCATGAGGGTCCTGCTGAAAATTGCCAAGTCAGAACCTCCCACCTTGGATCAGCCACATAAATGGTGAGAGCTGTGTTTAAGATCAGTCCGCTGAATTGGTCATTCGTTTTTTCATATAAAAGTTACCCACTGAGAGGCAAAAGCTGAGTTTTATTATGGAGAAAGTAAGGCACATGGCCATTAAAGATAGCCATATAAACACTGGAAATATTTTTTATTTGTAGCCTTGTTGGCATAGTCCATGTCTCATTGCTTTCAGCAGTGAATAGCAGGTGAAATCAATAGCTTTCACATTGATCCACCTGTTAAGTCGATTTCACGAATCGACCAAGTGAGCAAATGTTTTGCACTCGTGCAGACTAGACACTCAATATATCATGTTTGCTTCCTTTCCAAGAGCAAAGCTTTGACTTTTTCCAATCAGATTTATGAGCTTGAGTGTTCCCCTGCAGCAAATATCGCGTGGCGTAGCTGAAGGTATCGGCTCCTGCATGTGGGGTTCAGGATGGGGAGCTTACACATCGCCGCTGCAGAAAGTTTTGTTTGTGTTATGAAATATAACTGCCAAAGATCCAGACTATTAGGGCCCGCTGAGACTTTTGCAGCCAACCAATACCCGCGCCGCATTCCTGGAAATGTTCTGCTCTCTATTTGCCATGTCATGAAGTTATCTAAAGAAAGCACCCCACCCCGTCTCTCTCCATCCCGGCTTCCCTCCCTCCTCTCTTCATTCCCCATGTTTTGATTAATGCCTTTTCCTTGTGTTTACCCAAGGTCGCAGGAGTTTAAAGATTTCCTGAAGAAAGCTTTGGATAAAAACCCAGAGACCCGGCCGTCTGCGGTGCAGCTATTAGAGGTACGTTCTGACACAATGGGGAGCTATAACTTGGCGAATATCAGCGCTTTGATGTATGATAGGGCATTGTCTTTCCTCTGTCCTTATCTTGCACTCGCACAGACACACAAAAACACACAAACATACGGAACCTCACCTATTTTAAGACATCAATGGGAACGACCTGAGCCAGGGAAGTGAGTGGTGCCATGCAGGGAGCAGGGCATGGAGATTGGAGGTGGGCAAGGCCAGACAAAAAAAAAAATAACAGACTGGGCACAGGAGGAATGAGTGTGTTGAGTGAGAGAAGAGTGGAAAGGAAAGGTGAAAGTACAAAGCTGAAGGAAAAGCGAATACAGGAAATCCGATCCCGCTGATCGCTAGTCAAGCCCTCTCCTCAGACGTTCAAAGAGTTTTCGTCCCAAAAATTGACATCGCTCTCAAACAGTTGTATTTCTTGTTTATTAATACTACACCTAAGTGCGTATTGGCACGTATGGGACCCTGGGGCCTCACATCAAGCCAAGGAAGCACTTTGCCTTGCAGTAGCATTGCGAGTAAATGGTCGGAAAAGGCTGGTGCCAATTTTACTCTGGCACAAAAGCCCGTCTCTCAAAAGCTGTTTTGATGTCTGAAGAGGAGCTTCGACAAGTGATCCACGGGATCGTCCTCGCAGAGTCCGTGAATCCGGGGATGAAGAGAGAGAGAGAAGGAGAGGGGGAAAGAATGGAAGTGAAAACAAGGGAAGAGGGTGTGGATGAAAGAGAGAGAGAGAGGGAGAGAGAGCGAGAGGAACATCTATTAAAATTCAAGAGCCACAGTTTCCTGTCTGCATCCCACAGCTGAGGGAATGCCAACTATTTACATTCCTGATCCCGGCCAATAGCATGTCTGGATTAGCCCGAGCTCGCCACCTCTGGCCAATTACAGGGCGAGGGAGACAAATATCCTAGACCAAGGCCTGTTGGGAATTCTGCATGCGCGCTGCAGCGGGGGGAAGAGAGATGGGTGCGGTCCGGTTTTGGGTGCCGCGCCGGAGGTTTCAGATGGCTATCGCGCCTGCCGCTCCTTACACCCGTCAGATAGCGTTTAGATAGCTTTATAGTGATTGAAATAAATCCCGCTGAGTAATGGATGTTGACAGATGACTGCGGGCTGCAAATGGCCGTCAGTTTATGTATCGTTTTCAGGGTCAGAAGTGTCATTCCAGTTAATAGCTGGACGGCCTGGATGTGAAAAGCAGATGTAGTGCAGCAGGCAAATGATGATGAACTGTAGGAAGCAGAGTCAGGGGTGTTGGTGGATATCACTGTTTATAGTGTTTGTGAGTGTGTCATCGGAGGAAATGAAGAGAGGAAGCTAGATAAACGCACGGTCATCAGTTCTCTTCAAGGAGAAAACACAGAGTTATGGGTATGAACTGCATATTCAGTTTATTCTCTCTTACTTCTTTCTTTCTTTCTTTGTCTCTCTCTCTCTCTCGCTCTCCCACTTGCATGTATGGAATGTACACAAAACAACATGATACTGAGTCACTGTGGCTGACTGCAGACCAGCTGCATGACTTGGATTCATTATACCATATATAGCCACTCCTCCCACATGGTGTGTCAGGGTTTGGATTTCTCAGGGTTTTTGCCTGCATAGTCCCTATTTATTTCTAGTGGGAAATCACTGCTATGCTTCCTTTTTTTCGTCATGTAAAATAAATAAATAAATAATCTGATTGTAGTCAGATCAATTTCTGATCACTCTCTTCTGTAAATGTGCTTTTACTTAATTACTTGGTCCTTTTTGTGCCCACTAATTACTCTTTTTATGTCAAAAAATATTTATTTTATTGTAAATATAATTTTATTATTTCATTGTATATCTTATTTTAATTTAGCAGTATCAATTTTCATTTATTTTTAAGGTTTTATCACTGTTTGTAAAG
>OMLF01057735.1:0-11853 GCA_900302615.1 Holocentrus rufus | reverse complement strand
GAGAGAGAGAGAGAGAGAGAGAGAGAGAGAGAGAGAGAGAGAGAGAGAGAGACTTAGGAGTCAGCTACCATTCATAGACAGCTTCCAGACATATTGTGCATTTGTCATCGAACAATGAGGCACTGGGTGACCATTCTGGAGACCATTGCACATCCACTTGTCCCTACTGAGTGACTCCAAATGCACAGAAAAATGAGGGTTGTTGAATCCTTTCCCCAGTACTCAAAAAGAGCATGTGTTTTCACATTCATAACAAACAGGCAGCAGTTTCTTTTTCATGTGGACAGACACAGATTGTTTGAGCTGTCTAGCATGTAAACTGGCACCTGCTGTGCGACACATTAACACACTGCTGATTAAACGAACACAGGCCCAAAACTACCTTGCTGCAGGCAACCACATTTGTAGTTACAGACAACACATAATATGGCAGGGCGGCCCGGTGCCATAACCAGAAGGTCACGTTTCCAATCCCCATAAAAGCTATGAGGCCTGTTTTTAAATGTCCTTGAGAAAGACACTGAATTCTTAACTGCTCACTTCGGATAAGAGCTTTGGCTAAATACCAAAACTGTGAATGTAATTCTTGTGCTGCTTTCGACAAGATGAATTAAAAGTGACAGGTATTGTGCTGAGCATCAACACAGAGGATGCTTCTCCTCACAAAAAATGATGCATCTTTTTGGAGAGAGGACACATGTACAGTACAAAGGATCCCAAAGCCGGACTCAAATGCACCATGAGCTGGAGCGTTAAAAATTAATGCAAAAGTAAAGAAACATTTTGCCAGTTATTTGGCTCAACAGTGTTACTGAGTCAACATGTTGGGCTGCATGCTGTAATAAGTATAAACCCCTCATTGATTGAAGTAAGTCAACTGAATACACACTTACACCTGCAAGCTGCATAATGCAACCGCAGTCTTGCAATGTTTGCCACTGAATAGACTTAGATGAAGTCTTAAAGGAAGTCTTAGAGTGCCTTGCTTAAAGGCACTTACCACTAAAGAATGGCAAGTAGAGCTCCTTCTGAAACTTACAACTAAATGCAATTTTTGTTTTTTTGTTATTTCAAATGTTTGCCATGATGTCACCTGCAGCTGTGTGAGGTCAACATTTTGACGGTGAGCATCTGCAAAGACACAAAGTTGCAGCAGTGACGTCAACATTTTCATCAGTCCACATGGCAAAAAAGAAAACTTTTTTTTTTTCTTTTAATTCCAATCTGGGGAGTATTTTCCAAAAGTTGCATTTCGAGCGTCCAAAAATTCCATGTTGATGTGGACAGGAGGCCAAGATGGACAGAAAAGTTGTGTTTTCAAAAAAAGCATCACTGTTTGCAGGTGGCCTTAGTTGCTGACTTCCATTACTCAGATTTTCCCACCTAATCTAACAGTTCAAACCAAAAAAAAACTTCCCAGTCACAAGCTCAAGCCTTCAGCCAATAAGCGACCTCTCCTCTTACATGCACTCAAGTCATATATCACAGGACTTATCAACTCAATTTCCTGTTGAGTGAAGCAGCTCCTCGGCGCCCGGTGCCACACATTAGCATGTGATGACAGAGAGGTTAAAACCAATGCCTTGGCTGACAGCTGCTGGTGTCGAAAACCTCCCCAGGGTCAGAGTCTGAACCCGGCGTTATGGTCTCTATGAAACCAGCCACCCGTAACCTCCGCCCTAAAGGTGCTGGTAACCTTAATAACAACACGTTTGTAACCGAGGCTTGTGTGTGAGCATGTCGGTATGTGTGCCTGTGAGTGCCCCCTCTATATGTGGGGGTCGGCGGTCATAGGCCTCTTTATGACTTGGTTTTGGCACATAGTAACTGTCAACACTGCATATGGACACTAATGTGCTGACTGAGATTTACAAGAGACAAACAGAGCAGACCTGCGAGCATTTCGGAGGAAGTTTGCGAACTCAGTAGTTCTGGAAGCTGGTGGGCTGAACTGAGCTGCTGCTACATGCTAAAACGCAAACTCAGGGTTTAAAGGGGCTCGTTAAAAGCGTGTCTGTGAGTCGGCGAAACCACCCAGAGGAAGTCGAGCAGTAGTATGACATCATCCCCATTAAGCGTGTGTAATGCTGATTACTGGCAGGCCGGGGGTTAACCGCCGCCGGGACAGGACAGGACATGACATGATATCGGTCAGGAGAACAATGAGCCCGAGGGTAAAAGTGTGAACATGGAGATCAGAGTGTGTGTGTGTATGCAATTAGTGGTGGATGTAGCATGAAACTTGTGGTTATGCACATGATCATGATTGTGTTTGAATGCATATCAGAGTTTTTTTTGCACTTGATTGTCTGTGTACGCATTTGTGTATTCCTGTTTGTATGTGTGTTTGTATGTGGATGTTTACTTACTCCTTGGGTGGGTTGAGGTCTTCAGGTCTGGTCTCAAAAAACACTCGAACCTCCTCACACTGGGAGATGTAGACCGGCAGCTGAATGAGGGCCTGCAGGCACAAAAGACAGCGGCGGACTTTGAGAACAACAGACATGGACAGGCGCAATCAGCGGCGTCTGCAGAGGTTAAACAAGGGTTAAAGACGGTCTTCAGCGAGCGTTTCGCCCCCACAGGAGCCACGGCGTACATAATTATGATGTATTTTTAGATGTTAAGACCACTTTCAGACAAAAGATGGTCTATAAGCTCCAGCCTGCTACCTTCCTACGCAAATATCTAACCCTAACCCTCTTGCTATTGTGTACAGAGGGCACAGAACAAGTGGTTATTATGGGCTCGTGCAGCCTCCCAAGAGTAAGATTCAGACTTTCCAAGCCTTTTATCATCTAATCTAAATTGTTACTTTAAATGCAAATGCAAAAAAATAAGTTTACGGAATTCCTTTATACCCATTTTTAAGGCTTGCTAAATTTCCAAAGTATGGGATCATTTCAAATATTAAAAGATTTTTATGAGCGATTGTGTAGATGAAACATCAGATTATGTTAAATCAAGGAGTATATTTGAATTCAAGCATATTCCTAACCTTGAAAATGTAACGGTAAAAATAAAGCCTTTTCCAAACTTTCTAGACTTTACACAAACCCTGTTTTTTACTTATTTTTAGACATTAAATGACTTTGAAACAAAAGAATCTCTAAGCCCCACATTGCAGTCCTCTTATGCAGGGATAAATGTCGCTCGTGTTGTTTCTGGTATTTTTATTAAATGTCACAGACTATTGAAAATCAGACCGAAATCCACAGGAATTTCTCCCATATTTATTGCTGTTGCCCCCGCTGGTGCTTGTACGTTCTGATATGAGAAGCACAGAGTTTGATGATCTCAAAAAGGAAAAACGCGTCAACGGTGACTCAGAAGTAAGAACGCCGCCGTCCCCTTTTGAAATATTGCTCAGTCATGCCATCTGGTTCTGCTCTCTTCCCTCGCCCTCAACTTAATTCATCGATCGCTCCAGCCTACCTTCCTCCCTTATGTCATACCTCAGTAGAAAGAGAGAGGGAGATGAGAGATGAAGACAAACAACCAGTCAGTTCTCTCTTTATAGCTTTATCTCTCACCCATGTTATCAGTCTCCCTCCTTCCCTTTTGTCTCTCCCCTTATTTTTTCCCCTCCACCTCCTCCTCCTCTGTCTTTCTCTTTAACCGGGTCTCCAAAGGGCAGCAGAGAGACAGATAATCACCTCCACAATCTGACGCCCCCAACTAGACGACAGAATGACTGCCGCCAGCCGCCGAGTGTTTTGCGGGCCGCGCGGCGATTATCACTCTGCGGGCCGAGGCAGCCGGGCCGCTCCCTCCCCGGCCGGCTGGCAGGCAAACCTCCAGCGCTATCCATCAAGCTTCTCCTACTGGCCCTCTGATTTTAATAATCCTAAGTGCTTCAATACTGTCCTTTAAGGGAGGAGAGTCTGCGTCTCTCTCTCCCTCTCTCTCTCTCTCTCTCTGACACACACAGATATAACATCACGGCTGACGGCGATGGAACGGAGGCCAAACACCAATCAAGGTGACCTTGTCCAGCGTGGCACTCTGCCTTGTCATAGTTACGACCATAACAAATCCACGCCAGCAGCTCGTGCTGAAGGCAAGGAGTGGGCCCCGTGCCATGGACAAAAGCAGAACCAGTGTTCTCCATTAACCACAAGGACAGGAGGAGTCTGTGTGTGTGTGTCATGTTTGTTGATCCACATGCAATTTCCAAAGATTAACAGGCTTTTTTTATGAGCTAAAACTCTTAGATTTCAGTTAAATTTGTACCAGCACACCATAAAGCTCACCAGCTCCTAACAGATTTAAATGGTTCCTGGTGACCTCCAGGGGACCCTGCAGCGTGCAGCGCGGCAGCCCAGAACAACGCACTATACCTGGGGTCAGGGCGCGTCCCAAATTGGCCGTCCTCTCCTTGGATTTATTCCCCTCCAGCCTGCGGCCCGTCCACTCATTACCATTCTCCCCAGAGAGGAGACGGTAAGGCGGCTCGGGCTGCATTACTGCAAATGGACTTTATGGGTGTTCTTTACAGCGGGCAGCATTAAGGTAATTGTGTGTGTGTGTGGGAGCGTGTGTGTGTGTTTGCATGTGTGTCTGACAGAGGAAAAATAAGTCAGGGAAATAATAGATCTACTTGTGCATTCACATAAGGTACCATACAATGTGACTGCACTGACGCACAGGAGCAGTGCAAAAAAGAACAATGAGGTTTCTGAGGCCTGGCGAGCACCAACAAAGGAGGTTTGAGCTTTCAAGTGGTATTGTATGTTTCCATCTACTACCCCAAGGCATCACCTACTCCATAATCTTTCACTTTCCATAAACAAAAAAAGGATTATATTTCTAAGCCTATTTTAACTGATTCTCCATAAAAACTCCACCATGGCTTATTTTTTGGCCACGTATCTCAGACGAGGGTTGTTTATCTAAGATTAGTTTGCCTCACATTCCAAAATGAGCTGTTTCTTAAAAAGGCTTCGGCATGAGACTAAAATGCATTATAATAAAATGTTATTAAAGTTCAGACAAATCTTAGTGCAAATGCATACAAAAAATATACAAAATCATTAATGTCCAGTGAAAACTATTTTTCCAAAACTGATACACATCTTTTTAAAGTGGCATCCTTTGATCAGTGGTTCTCAAACTGGGGGTCGGGACCCCCCGGTGGGTCGTGAGATGATTCTGGGGGGGTCTCAAGATGATTTTGACATAGGAAAGCACTACACAAAAGTATTATCAGGTTTATTTTTTCATCTTTCCTCCATTTTTTGATTGATTTCCTGTGAAATACTGAGCAATTTTGAAATTTGAGGCCTCCTTTTATTAAGTAAATAAATGAAACAACCTGAACATGGAGCTGTTCTCCAGTTGGACTGATCACCGCTCTGCATAGCTGTATGACCTAACCAGTGATCCTCAGCACTCTTACTCCAGGTTTATGCACATGATCCCAGTTTTCTTGTTTTTTTCCAAATGTGCTTCCTGACTCGAATAACAACATAAGATTTCACAACCAGGGGAATTCCATATGAGTCAGGGTGAGGCCTCAGCTGTGTGACAGAAGGGCTGACACAGCTTTTCTCTGAGAACAACATGAAAGTAACCATAGTCTCCGGTTTCACCTTGTCAACCCGACCACATGTGGAGGTGGTTGAAAACTCATCGCTTAGACGGGTATTTGAACCTCAAGGTGAGGGTATTTAATGGGATCGGAAACGCTAAAACAAATTTTCTGAGGCGTCACCTGATATCTAGGTGTTAGTGTAACCTCCCAAATGCATGTGATTATGTTGGACTGTGGATGTTTTGCAAGTTAAATCAACAAAAATCAAAAGCGGGCCGTGTCACTAGATGCTTTGTTGTGTCATCTCTGTGTAATCACATTGATTTAATAGCCGCTCCTCCCTGCTACTCCCTCTGCACAGCTGCTCTACGTGCTAAATGCATCGTACTTCTCAGACAAGTGAGCGAAGCTGAAACTGGGGGCGTCATCAAAGACCTCGGATGGGGCAGGAAGGTTTGAGTGGTCAGTTGAGCTGTCAATCAACTGGAGGCCCTCCCTGATCGGTTAGTGCTACGTTCACCCGCCAACCACAATAACAGCGTTTTTTATTTACTGACACCAGCCCAATTTTACTGAAATATTTCCTGGCTGGTGGACCAGATGTAATTAAGGGTAGACAATAATTGATTCAGGAAACATTTAAAGTTCTTCAAGGCATGCAAGCTTGTCGATAAGCAAAGCAATAGTAAACCAGGGCTGTTCAAAGTGGAAAAAAATCAAATATCATGATGTCTTTGATTGAATATCTTGATATCGATATTGTAGGGATGACTACTGGTGCTTTCATAAGATATTCAACAATCATTAGTAATGTGGATGATGACCAAGTGGGTAAAGGAAAATGATAGATCTGCCAAAACAGTCTAATGAGTTCAGAAAAATTGTTAATGGGAGCCTTTAAAACCAGGAAAAGACCACACTTATGTCATATCGCAATATTACATTGTATCCAAAATCCCTGATGATATCTAGTCTCATCTCACTCTCATACAAAGGCAGCAAGATAGGAAGGAAAGCACTGGAGCTAATAATTCTTTATCATGCCAACGATAAAACTATTAAATTTATCTCAATACAATGGCGAATAATTGCTGAGAGCTTTTTTTTTTCTTTTGTTGCTGGTTATGTGTGGATGTCATGCCAGTCAAAGACCATTAAACTCTGAAGTCCACAACAAAAAAATGACTCAATTACATGAGATCATAAATGGGAGCAACCTCTTCCCGACTCTCCCACAACAACTCCGACTGAGGCAATCCCACTGACTCGAAAATGGCAAAAGTATTCCCATAAACATCCACACCCACACAAAGACGAACCAAAAAACACACCCCGCGCTCCTATTTTTCACATAAGTGGTAAAAGATGTTGCCTACAGCGGCCGAGCATTCCTCTAACCCCAAACGACCCTCCCGATGAAGAGGAGGCATGCATTCACCCCCCCCTCCCCCCTCACACCACTGTTTATTATAGATCAACAAATCCTTCACTTACTGGCAAAATGCCTCTAGATCTTTGTTTTTACTGAGGAAGGAAGAACCGACAAAGAGCGTATCAACACCAAATCAAAAGTGTTTTATCTACAATGAATGCAATTTGTACAAAGACTGTTCTAGAAGACTGTTTTGGATAAGATTGAAGTATTTTTGAACATGCAAGAAGGCATGACTAAGGGCTCAGAGCTACCTTGCAAAAACATCCTCAAAAAATCCCCCCACCCCTGAGAAAAACCCCAAAAAGGTGTGTATGGTTAAGAGGCACCAAGACAAGCCTTTTAAAAGCTAAACAACAACATGAGCTGTGGGATGTGGATGTGCTGACTGGAGAAAGCTCAGCGCCAGCCAGCTCTCCGCCTTTTGGCCAGGCTGCCTGACAACCAGATAGTTACTACCACAACACCAGATACCAACTCTCCCATCAGCAGGCCGCTTTTGCAAGGCCTGAAGTCCACTTAATTTATTTTGAGGTTAATGATCCTGCAGGCCAAAGGACTTTACTCCCTGGTTGCATAAACACCCACAGTAAGAAACATCCAAGATTTTTCCACAATTACCTTTAAATGATTTCGAGAGAGCATCGAAGGTTTTATTGTTGGAGGATGACTGACAACCTTCACAGATCTGATTGCATTGTTGTGGTTGCTGTTTTGTTACAGTGTAGCCTGAGGATGCCGGCGACAGACATTTCTATGGTTACAGCCCCGCCGAGCAATTTCCTTTGGTGGAAGCTTGGAAATTAGTTGCGGTCTTAAGTTAAATGATTTGTCTATGATAAGTAACCATGCAACAAGTGTGATCGTGTGCAGGTTGTACATGATCACAGATCATCACATTACATCACAGATATAAATGATGGAGGCGATTCAAATAATAAAAAAAAAGATAAAACCAACATATTTGCAACATACTACCCTGCATTTCAATATGGACTCTCTGCAAGTATGACTTGTTTTGTTTATTTTGATATATTCTACTCGATCAGTGCTCTGTAATATGAGTAATATGAGTGTGCATATTTATAGCATAGTACAATATAGTATAGAAATAAGGAAAAAGGGAAAAAAGTGACAGACACTCTTGCTCCATATGTATTGTTCTTACATCTGGATAGCAGATTTATGAAGATCCTGAAGATCTGATCTAGATATTTGCAAGTCCAGTCATCAGCACCTCACAATTACCCTTGATTCGCAACACTTTTCTGTTATATAGTACAGAAATAAACCACTAGCCTTCATGGCAACACTGCAGGCCCGTCCTCCTCTTATTTACCTACACACATCCACAAAAACAAGAAGCAGCTGCCCAGAACTGACTCTGTTAATCCCTTGAAGGAAATTCCCTTTTCACTTGTCCTCTGCTGCGAGGTGGTCAGAGTCCAGGCTGAGCAACAGAAAAGCACCTGTGGAGCTGCCAGGGATTCAATGTTTTCCTCAAGGGCACACAAACTGGGCGGACGGCCGCTGTCATAAAGCTCCGGAGCTCTGAACTTCCCGTTGTCTTCCTTCTCATTATGCCGCACACCACGCAGCACCAATTTAGAAGCATAGGGCAATAACATCATTCATACGGCTCTTCATGGAACACAGTGATGCTGAAAACCTGTTTGTAATGGAAATCTTGTAATGCGTCCGTGCTTAATTTTAATGGACATGACCCCATTACATCCTCGTGTGCGTGGAATTTTAAATGGATAAACTGTCTATGTGTCTGTATCTGACAAAAGAAGGTAAAGGTTACAGGTTGGGCAAATTTGGAACAATGGAATCACTGCAAGAAATATTGAGTCCAGCCACAATCCAGCTGTCTTCAAACCACATGGTCTGGTCAACTCAGTGGAGCATGTGCCCAAAAAAACACAGGGTTACTTGAGTTGGTTTTAGCAAACATGGAGTACATAAAAAGATCATTTTCCATTTTCCAGCTCTAAGTTGAATGGGGCACTGGGTGGAATACTTCTTTTTTTTTCCTTTTCCACTGAGCACTGCACTTTTTGCTTTGATTTTAGCAAGTTGAGGATGCAGGAGGGTGACTGCTTACTGATCAACATGAATCACAGGGACACATGACCAAGATTCCCGTTTAACTTCCTTAGATCCTTCAAAGTCACCGCTAGTTTTCAAATTCAGGCCATGTTTACTCACCCTGCAGTACTCGTTGATGGGTCTCAGGCGTTTCATGGCCACGTCTCTGATGTGACTCCTCCTGAACAGGATCTTCCCTGGAACAGATCAGGAACAAGAGTGTTAGAGGCTGATGGTGCAGAGAAGTCCAATTTCTGATCAGTTTCTGTTCAATTCTTTTCTTCAGCAAAGTCTGGCCAATGTTTTCATCTTGTACATATAATATGATCATGGTGCCTTATATTTCATTATGAGTATATGGAGATGAGGCATGACTCCCATTAAGGCTAAAATACCTTTACTGGAGGCTTCTGACAGCCAAAACTTTATATTTTTAATGGAAATCTAATAAAGCTACACAGTTTCTGACTGAGAAAGAGTTGCACCTCTTCTATTTACATGCTCATGATTATGATTTTTGTGGTTGCATTGTGTTAACCTACATAAAATAGCTTATGAGTAAGCCTTAAAATAGTGTTACCAAATTATTAGTAATAATAATAATACGAATAGTGATTTTTATTGCAATTTTAGGCATAATTTTTTGTACAATTATACTTTCACTAATTTAGCTGTAGTTTATTTGTTGTATTAAACAGTAATCATCACTTTATTATTTTGACATGCATTTTAATTTCACAAATGCAAGAGCAACTTAAAAAATTACAAAGCCAGTGAAGGGCAATGAGGAGATACTGGTTTAAGAAAACATGGTTAGTCCATTAGCATGCAGACACAATACAGTGGCTTCATCAATAATACTTTGACAGCACAATGAGCCGGGTTAAGAGCTGGGTGAATAGCTGGCCTTTCCAACTCATGAATAAATGATTTTGGGGGAAATGAGTTACGTCTGCGTAACATGCTACTCCCCCGTTCTTATCTCCAAATAACCACGGGCATGGAGCTGGGGTCGCCATAACAATAACAAGAAATGGCTACAAATAGGCCTCTTAAAACACTCTTCTAACTTTTATGGTATGCAGGAAATCCGAGAGCCAGCATCTATTTTCTCCTCCATTTTAACTTGTAAGGGGTTTCTCGAAAATTCACTGAGGCAGCTCTTGGGAACCGGGCATGCAGTCAAGACTGTAAAAAGATACCGAGTGCAAAAAGGGACAAGGTTTGAGAAGTTACTGTATCGCCTCATCAAAGGCGCATGGTATTTGTTCAGAAAGCATTTAAGGCAGACTTGCTGAACATGAATCTATCGCATGAATCTGTCTCCACTGAGTCAACCCCCTCCAGGTCTGCCTCATTACCCATGTTGCCTGATATGGCTATTTTTCTGTTTCCTTAAGCCACAGAGCTCAAAACTGCAGATGTCTAGTCTGTTTTGTGAGTGTGTATGTGTGTGTGAGACAGACGGAGAGAGACAGAGAGAGAGAGAGGGAGTAAATGACTGACTGAGTGACAAATTGACATCGACTGATGACAAACGCATAATAATGTTTATGCTGTAACATCAGTGTCTATGAATGTTTTTCCTGTTTTTAATGTCTGTCTTGTGGTGTCAGCTCGCTACATCTGTCAGCTAACAGGTATCCATATCAAAAATAAACAAATAAATCTATAGAGGGAGAGAAAGAGAGACAACGAGAGAGAGGAGAGGCTGAACGTGTAGAAACCATATGCTCTTATGTCTGCAGCGGTGTGAGAGGTGTGTGGTGACTTCCAAGAAAGATTTAAAACACTTTGCACAGCAACCGCAACCACCAACACCCAACCTTCACCACCCCCGCCTCCATACTGTGTATATACAGCCACCCCTGCCCTGACTGTGGCCGACCGGCTGACTCAGGTGGGTGGGGAAAACAGAGGGAGGCAGTAAGCAGAGGAAAACACACTGATGTACATTTCCTCACTTGAGACATTCCCTCGACTGTTTTCATGTGTGAATACGGAACATAAGGAGCGCTGGTATTTAACATGTGACAGTCGGCTAATTCATGATGTTGGATTCCTGCTGGGATTCAGATCTAAATCAACTAGGTCTGAGATGTAACTTGACTATAACTGCTTGTTTTCTATAGTTTAACCAGCTGAAGTCACCCACCATAAAATAAAACAATCTGACTGATACAGAAACAGAAGTCAGATGTAATGTTAAAGACATTACAGCTGGCTGTTCTGTGAGCGTCTCTGTCCGCGAAATTTACAGCTAAAATCATTCAGAACCATAAAAAAAGCCTAGTTAGCTAGCTACCATTTCTATTTCTTGAGTCTATCTGACTTTTTTTTCAAGGATGACAATAAAATTATTGTTGTCTCTGTGCGACAGGATGGTGGCTAACCACTTAGCTATCAGCAATATTTTTCTTGAATTTACATCGACTGTCACCAGATTATAAAACAATGTCTGAAAATCTTTTTCTTCTTTTTTCAAATACAAACAAACATTCATTATGTCCAAAATTATTTTGAAAGATTTAGGAAAATCCAATTTTATGGCTTTGCATGACATTGTGGACTGACGAACCATGTGAGCAGTTTGGATCTTCAATGTCATCGGTCTATTTGTCTTTGTCTTGAAACATTTCATATGTGTCATTATTGAGGACAGCGTGGAAGTACAGAAAACGTGTCCGTCCGTCTAAGTCCTCAAAACATTTATGCAGAGGATGAGGACACGGACTGTCTGAGGGCGCAAAGATTAAAAAAGGAGATTGAATAGACTGAGGATGAGTCAAGACATTCC
>OMLF01057732.1:19707-32728 GCA_900302615.1 Holocentrus rufus | reverse complement strand
CCTCCCTCCCAACACACAAATATATATCACTGATGGCTAACTGGCTTATGACACTTTCAGTTCAGTGGTGAGGAAACATTCATTTACACAAATATGCTCACAAGAATACATGAAGTCATTCACAAACACACCCATGAAAATAATGACATTCAGTCTTTCAGAATCTTGTAGGGGGTTAAAAATCTTTTTTTCTTTTTTTTTTTTCAAATTGAAACAAACTAAACTCTGCTTCCAAATAAAACTACTTTTTTCCTTACATCCTAGAAGACATGCATATATGCAAAATACATCGATGAGAATAATATCTGTATTATATTCTTATATTGCATCTTTATATTCTGTGTGATACGTGTATGTACATTATTTTACGACACTGTGTACAATTGCAACATTTTGAATGCTGCAGAGATTTATCTCTAATACTGTGTGAACATTTCACAATGAAATCTGAACATCTGAAACCTGAACATCCCACCGCCGCCCAAAACTGAACAAAACTGCAAAATCTTCAGTTCAGACAGTGAGGTCTATAAGTGGTGGTCAAATGTGTGGTTAAAGTAACCTCTTGTTAGGCAAACTCAGCAGTATGAGTGGAAGCCAAGCAAGAGACGGTGGCGGCTTAGCGTTGCTAAATGCTAACCGTCCCTGGCGGCTGGCACACGGTGCATGGACACATCATACTGCTGATATGAGCCTTCAAGCCACATTGACACCAAAGGCTGATGGGTGAAATGACTGTGATCGACTGAGTGCGTTGCAATGAAGAGGACCCCTGCGCCATGGATTTTGCTGCTTCCTGTAGACAAAGGCCATGTGCCATTTATCCTCCCGCCTGACAAAGGTAAGGTACGAGTAAAAAGGCACCTCAGCGTTCTGAAACGGTGAGTTCTAGTTGAGTCGAAGCCTGAAAGGACCGACAAGACGACACATCTACATTTCACACCAGCAAACATGGCTGGGACGATTAAAAAAACACACACAAAAAAAGATCTTAAATTCTAGTATTACCCAGGTCTCCCTTTGAAATCTGAGCAGGCAGACTCTGTGTGACCTAAGTTGTGTCCAAATTGTACAGCAGCGTATCCTCCTTGTCTTCTGAACCAGCTGCATGGCCAGCTTTAGTTTTTTTGTTGTTTTTGAATGTGAGTAGGGGGAGAGGGGTTGCAGTTGTTTTTTTGTTTTTTTTTTAACTTGGGATGCATGCCCAGTGTCCACACAGGCCGCTGCACAGTATACATGATGCAATGAGGTTACTTATATGAATGAGACATGGAGTCTGGACAGTTTGAGTATGAGTGGAAGCCTCCAAATCTGCAGACGACACCAGAATAAAGGAAAACACCTGACCAAGAAAGCGCAGAGTTACAGTTTCAACGTGCCTTGACGGAGGCTCTGACATGGAAAACGATTTAAGCGAGAGAAATTCAATCGGCTGCTCTTTTGCTGATGGTTGCGTTCAAATGGATAGAGGTCGAGCGACTCGGACGGCCACGCCATATGGTTTACAGCGTGCTGATGCTCAACAAGCTGCTCGGTGACCACCTGCGCCCACCAGTCGACTTGAAATGCTTCGCCACAGGATGTACACTCTGAAACGCTGTAATTCTTTTGCCTTCTAAGGGGTTTGAGCGCTGCATCCCGGGGAGGGATGCACCCTCAACTCCTTTAAATACACTTGGCTCTCATTTTACACTCAGGTTTTTCCTTCATTTTGGTGACTGCGAACGTCTTAATTAAAAACACTAGTCTATTCTCGAGAGAGGCAGCTGGTTGGTCAGATGCATAGATCATGTGACCCTGAGGGACATGAAATCTTGAGTGACCTTGTATGGACCGTGTATGGCCATGTTGCCTGTGTGCATGCATGTGTGTGTGGTGTCTGTGTCTGTGCCTAGAATGGTGTGTAGTCTACAGGGTACATGATGGGAAGCCAGTTCTCAGTGAAGGTGGCGCAGTGCGTCCATCCGAGGTGTCGCATCAGCTGGGGGAATGAAAGAAAGGAGAAGAAAAACAGGAAGTGATTCCACTGAATGAGGCTGATCACTTTTTACATTTGTTGATTACAACTTTGATTACATTTCTCTTATCGTTCTAAAATGAAATACTTTTTTGGCTGCTGGTCACAATAAAGAAGCAGTATGAAGACATCCCTTTGGACTCTGCTAATTACCAATCAGAATTTGTCATTATCATCATCATTTTTGACACTTAACTGACTAAATAATTAGTTAATTGTAAAAATAATTGATTAATTGGCACTGAAAATAAACATTTATAGCCCTACTGACATTACAGGTTTGTTAACCATTGATGTTATTTTTTATTATTATTAATATGCATACATTTTGAACAGTTATGTCTCAAATAAAGGAATACTGATGAAATGTCCCATAGACACTGCTGAAAACAACATAAATGTTTAATTCTGTTGACCAGAAAGGAAAATATCAGCCGTCACTGCTGCTCTACCTGGATGCAGTTTCTCATGTTGTCTTTGCTGGGCTTGTCCTCTACAATCTTTGAGGCGTATTTCAAGGCTCGGCCGTACATCTTATTCACCAAGGCGTGTTTGTAGGCAAACGTCAGCACCTGAGAGGGTGAGAAGAGACGAGAGCAACAGACACTTCAGCTAAACATTTACAAAATGACCACAGAACCCAGTTCTCATTTGTCCCTCATCTGTCGAGTGCATGACAGTTGCATTCACATCAAGAAGGTTTTGAATAATCAAATTAAGTTTAACTCTGCTGCGTCAAATTTCCACAGTAAAATGAAACTTACTTTCGAGTCAGTCAGCTCCGCCCACTTCTGCACCTCCCAAAAAGTATCTGTCAGGGCTTTGGCTACGGTCTCCACGGTGTCGTCAGAGCTGCTTCCCACCTGATCCCCGACGCCGTCTGCTGCCGCTGGCACTGAACCCGTGGCGCTCGCCCCGTCCTGGGACAGAGGGGGCAGCATCAGCTGGTCAGCCAGAGCGCAGCCCTTCCTGCACAGAGCGTCCAGCAGAGACGACTTCTGCTTCTCCATGTCACTGGAACACACAGGTTTACACAGGTTAGGATTCAGGCCTGAGGGTTCAGTACTGTGTAACCAATCTTTGTACTTAAACGGCAAATGTTATCTTCTGTGTTTGTAAAGGAAATTTTACCCCTGGACACTATTACACTGCTATATACAATTAATCTGTGACGTAAAATTCATTCAAAGACATTTACCCTTTTTTACTGACCTAAAATCCCAGCTAATTATCAGCTTCGGCTCCAATTAGCACAGGTATAAACAGGTCACCTGCCAATCTGTGACCCATGTAGGCACAATGACAAGACACGCTCTACATTTTAGATAGGCAATCGCAACTTCAGTATAACTTTAACCTACATAATATGATAAATTACCAAAACTGTGACACCACTTAACCTAGACTTCTGCTAAAGAGTATTACCTGCTCTTTAAGTGGGCAGTTTAAGTGGGTAAAAAAGCAACAAAAAACTTGTAAAACCTGTTTGCGTGGTACAAAAGTTAGCTAGGTATAGAATATTAGTTTACTGCTCTGCTGGGTTACATACCTCTTGATAGAAGCAGCATCTGGTCGGGGGTCTGTTTTCATGGTGAGGTAAACAGCCAGAGCTGTCTGGTCAACGTGGGAAATGACGATATCAGCGGCTGACACTACCTCCCCGAGACGTTTCACACGCTCCTGAACACAAACAGCAGACAAGGGTGAGGAGAATCATGCGTGGTCAGTATGTGTGTCGGCACTACACTGGGACCAAATCCTGTCATGGAGCTTTTTCTGATGTGAGTGTGTGTCTGTGTTGTACTCTTACCTTCTCTAAGTCCAGCTGGTGCAGCCTCTGCACATGCAGCGGAAGGTACGCGGAGTAGTTTTCTTTCAATTCATCATAAAGAGAACAAGTGTCCAGCCTGCACAACAGAGAGAGGAGCGGACCCGTGGTTGAGAACAAAAACAACATGTAGACAATGGAATAAATATGCAACTGAACAAAAAAAACAGATGAGGAACGATGCACACTTTGTCATCCACTGAATCTTCAAGTCTCTCAGGGCCTCGGCAAACTCCTCCTTCACATCTTTCTCTTTCTCTGCTTCCTTGTCCTTCTCCTTCCCTCCATTCTTTGTCTTGTTGGGTGCAGGAATTAAGTGGTAGACGACTGGCACAATGTCCTGTATGACCACACAGAAAATAGTTCAGAGAGGCATTAATTCATGAATCAAATGAATCCAAACCCCCATTTTTTTTAAACTATGCATCAGCATCCCAATTCTCAGCCTGTCTACCAAAACCATGTCAATGTGTGTACATGACACCATGGTGCTTTTGGTCATTTCCCTTTAGATAAGTTAAGAATAGTGATCCAGTATACATGTAGGTAGAAGACTTTATAACTTCATCTTCCTTTATGAATGGCATCCTACCAGTTCTGCAAGTTTGAAGAAACACTCCATAAGAAATTGCTGTAATCAATTAGATGTATTTGTGCCATTTGACTGACCACCAGAAAACACAACATTCCTCAAAATAAATGAGATTATGTGGCCTGACTAGTCTGTTGCACAATAATTGATTGCTGCTAAACATTCCTCTCAATACTGGCTCTTTATTCCAATACAGCAACACAGTGGCATGCTTTGACATTATTAATGCACACATAACAAATCCTATCTTCAGGTAAGGAATGACCCATCTTCCTGTAAAGCCAGGTGGTAGGAGAGCATTAGACGCTCTGTGTTGAACAAAGATTCTAGCTCATCCAGTACCTTTTTAAACTTTCCTTGTCGTTTTGCAGAGGCCTGCCCCTGGTGGTCAGAATAACACACAGTAAGGAAGAGACAACACAAAGACACCAAAAGGATTCTCTCTCTTAGTTCATTTATCTTTCATCCTGCCAAGTGGCTCAGAATCTACCCACCTACCTTTCAGACTTCAAAAAACCTTCAGTGATAAGCAGTGGTGTAACTGTTGTTATTGACACACTTGATGACTACCATTTTCCCTCTGTGCTCCTTTTCACCACTGTGGTTACACAGAGAGAATGACAACTCAAAGTTACTTGTGTTTTTTTCATGTCAACAGCCCCTCCTGACTCATTTTTGCAACAAATTTGACCGACTTTCCTCCGCTCTGCCACAGGAGTGAAGCACTGCACCTTTACTCAGAGGTTCCATCAAACCAGTTTAATCAGTATCTGGTGGACCTTTGTCTTTTCATTACAGGAATTCGGCACTTGCACATTGTACAGTGCAATGTGGAAATGGGTGCATCCACTGCATCTGTTGCGCTGACTCAGTCAAGCTCAACCAGATGCACATGAAGTGCATAGAATGATTTAAAATATTCAGACATGGGTATGATGGAACAGCACTGGTGCAGTCCTTTCAGAAGTGTGAAGGGGACCAAGTGAAGCCCTCGAAGAAAAAGGGAAAATAAGTGAAGGAAACAGAATCAAAATGTGACACCATATTGTTCATATGGGCTCATCAGTAAGTTGCTGCCCCAATTACCTGTAATGATGTGAGCCACTTTTTGTTTGGCTTACTTCTGTCTGAAGACCATACTTGTAATATAAATAAAGTGGTGCCTTCTGATTTTTTTTCTGTGATCATCATTTCCAACAATTATTTATCCCAGCAGGGCCTGAACACCAACTGTGAATACACATGCCTGAGGCAGAAAACCAGTTTACTGATGGAGGACTCATGTTAAGCTGACCGGGGTATGAAGACAAAATGTACAATGTGAAATATCGCTTTATGATATCCAGTCAATCAATGATTGTATAAACAAAATTTAAATCCACTGTGATGAGATCTGACACAGCTGATGGAGTCATGAGCCTCAGATTATATTTTTGGACTGATCAGCAGGACCATCAGCAATGGAAACAAGGGAGAAGAAAGAAGAAGAAGTAGAAAAAAAAGGGAAACTGCACTCATTACCAGTATGGAAAAAAAGCAACAGAAAAGACAGTTCAGCAAAAGTCTGAGGCTGATGGGAGAAAAATTCTATATTTTTTTAAGACTGGAAACCACCGAAACCCTTTCGAGCAGCGGTCTTCAATCCTGGTCCTCGGGACCCAGTATAATGCTGTTTTTTCATCCTACCCATTCATTATCACTGTTCACCTGTTACAGTAGGTGTAAATCAGATGTTGAGGATGAGAACAAGCAGGGCTGTGGGTCCCGAGGACCAGGATTAATGACCCAGGATGAATATGATAGAAATTAACAGCATATAGAGCCACTCACTGCTTTCTTGCCATACTCGCTCTTGGGAACGATGAGTGAGCCTGAAAGGTAGCACCCTGGACCAGTCCCCTTAGGGATCCTGCAAGAGGGAGAAAACCGGGGACACAGAGAGAGAGGACGAGGATTAAGGACAGAAACATGATTCAGTTTAGAGATCATTCATGGGGGCACCTCAGTGACTCACCTGGTAGAGCACGTAGCAGCTGGTAGAGTTTGTACTGCTAAGCTTAGTCCTTGTTTCTGGCCCATTGCTGCATGTCATCCCCTCTTTCTCTCTGCCCTGTCTTTCCTGTCTCTCTCTACTGTCAATGTCCAATAGAGCAAACGAGGAACGTATGTACATCCCAGCATTTGCCAGCCAAGTGCGTTGGCACAAAGTAGCAAAGACAAAAGTTGAAAAGGTGGTCAAACGTGCCTTTGCTAAAGGGCACCTCGACAGCAATTTCTCAGGAGGGGAAGAAAACTCATTCTCATTGCCTGCGTTGATCTATCCAAAACTGAAGTGGTCCAAGAAAGCTCTTGCTGCCCCATATATCACTGATGATGTCAACTCTGTTTGTCTACGACTCAGTTCTAAAGTTAAAACAAATGTAAATCATGTAAACAGTCACACATAAGATTGTGCAGATTTTCCTCCATAAAATTAAAACTAGTTTTATATTCTTTGATGCAACAATCCAGCCTGAAATTATGATGACTAAAATCAAATCCTGTTAACTGATTCTCATGAAAAATAACCAGCTTTTGCAAAACCATGGCGTCTGTTGCATGGTGTGTTGTATTAGAAAGAATTCGTCTGATTTTAACAGCACAGATCTTACAAAAAAAAACTTCCTTTGCTCTCTACTTACTTGTCATCTGGAAGAGTTGTGACGTAAAAGGGCTGTGTGGCACCCGGGGACAGGGTGACAGTGTTAGCCTTCTTCTTGGCAATGAGTGCGGCGCGGTGTGTCTCATACACATCCAGACTCAGCGTGGTGGACAGACGGTGGGAAACCACAAATGGAAGATCCTTCAGGCGTTCCAGCTCGCTGGATTGTTCGTGGCGAACCTGCAGCCGCACCGTGTAGTCGCCCTTTTCCAGTTTCAGGGAATACTGAGCGGGGAGACGACAAGAAGGGGAAGGTGTTAGTTCACAACATGCATGTCAGGAACTTCATGTTCAGGGTGAACACACACATGCAACATGTACACACTCTTAAGAGATAGGAATTTAAAATAAAAATTTAAATGATTTTGGCAGTCATCATTGGGTGTAAAAACATCGTGAAACTGTGAGAATCTGACGTCCTTTCTGTGCAGAGAGAGGCATGCCAGTTGATTTCTCCTGAGTCACATAAGTGGTTTTGCTAGGGAGCAATTAAAAGCTACTTTAACACATCCAATCAGAACACAACCTCAGGCTTTATTCCTCCGACCCTGCATGCCCCGATGTGACTGACAGCATTCAACTGCACTGGCTCCACCGCTACGTTTAACAAACGGTAGTAACTGTGACGGCAGCTCACCAGCATGGATTATTTTACCAATCTAACATTATATCAGAAGAGGCGAGAGCTAGCAAAGTGCTTTAACCCGACGGATGGAGCTCTGCCTTCATTGAAAACATATTGTTCCAGTGCTAGTAAGAGCCGTAGCTATTTCCGTGACATTTTCTTTTTTGCTGGACAGTTGGTTGGTCAATTACAGGTTGAGAAAACTGAAGCCCAGACAGCCCTGCTGGAATGTATTACTGTAAATCAAGCTCTTAAAACACAATTTTCTTGACGTTATTGACCTTTAGGATCTATCAATTGTTCGTGGATGATGAAGACAGTATTAAAGTAATTCTAAATAAGAATATTCATGTTTTAACTGGGTTTACCATTGACAAAAGTAGACACAGAATTGTTCAAACAAATACAGGTTGACTTGGTGTTAGGTTTAAGTGAAGGAGGTTGCAATGTGTAATAGCTGTGGGTGTGAAGTTGGGAGGCTGTACCTGGTGTGGGTAGGCATCCCCTGAGCCCAGCAGCCTCTTATTCTGATCAAACAGCATCCAGAGCTGACTGTCGAACTCAGACTCATAGAGCAGCTCGCACAGCATGGGACAGCTGGGGGTGACTTCTCCACTCTTGGGCTGAGGACGAAACAAAAGGCGATTACATGTACACAAACAAAGGGACTTTCTTCTGATAGACTGTGTTGAGCAGCTGTTGGCAGTACCTGGTGAAAGCTGTAGGTGAGGACGATCTCGTAGAGCTGTCTGTTATTTGGGAGCACATCCCTCATACCCAAGGCTTTTATCTTAGAACTTAACGGCCTACAGCAACAGGAAATAAGCGGTAAGTATTGCTGCACTGACATATAACACCTGTGAGAGTGCATGTGTTTGGATTATGTTTATAATACCTGAGGGGCTGAACCCAGGACTTGAGGGTGATGCTAGGAGACACGTCCTCATACCTCAGAGGCGATGACACTTCAAAACTTGTCACTCCCTCTGATGCATGCTGGGAGATAGACAATCGTGGGTTATAAACAGAGGACTGAAAACTACTGCGCTCTTGCATAAATGCACCGCTCTGCTCACTGCTGATGTGTGTCTGTGCTTTACTTACAATGTGTAGGGGAGAGGGAGAGGTGGTGAGTCCGTGGAACGAGATGCTGTAGTCAACTGTGACGTCACCGAGGCTCGCCCACCAGCGTGCAATGCACAGCTCTACTATCCTACCGGACTGTGGGGGCAGAGAATACACACATATATTAGGCAAAGCAAGGCAGCTTCATTTGTATAGCACATTTCATACACAGAGGCAATGCAAAGTGCTTTACATAATAATAAAAATACAATGCATTTAAAGACACAGAATTTAGAAAGTTCAAAATTATAGACACCATTAATAATGTTTTGTAAAATGATAAAAGTACAATTTTTTAAAGCTCAAGGTACAAAGGCAATTCAAAATGCTTTCAATATTAAAAGAACCAATTCAAAATGTTTTGTACAAGTACAAAAGTGTCATTACAAGGCAGAACAGGCAGTGCAAAACAAACCCATAATCGAGGCATTTTATACCTAAAGCTTATGAGCAATCAAAGAGGCCCAAACTATAAAAAATATTCACTTTGGTGGCAAATTCAATGGCTTTGAGGTTGCCAAAAAAGATGCTTGGCCAGGGATGACAGATGAAAACTAGCCTTTTAGCTGCCTCTAATACATTTACTTAAAGGCATAATAATGCAGTTTGTACCTGTCAAACAAACTAATAAAATCAAAATATGTAAAATATGTACCAGCACAGGGAAAGCCTCGGTTAGTGAGCCTTTTTCCAGTAGTGAAGAGAACTTGTAAAATTCATTGGCTCTGTAGGCTTTCTGTTTCACCAGGTGCACCGCGTGGAGAACAAATTTAGACGACACATCCCCCGAGTGAGAGGTCAATGTGATCTCTGCAGGAAGGGAGGCGGAGGCGGAGGAGAGAAAAGTATAATGACAAAAAGAACAAGAGGTGAAGTCAGTGAAAGAATGAGGAACAGGGTAGGGGAATAAATGGGAAGGTGGAGGGGAAGACGATAAGAGGCAGAGAGAAAGAAAAGTTAAAGATTGAAAAGCAGTAAGAGGCAGTAGAACAGTAAATATTTTGACACTACTGTTTCCAATCTTACACATTCTTGAAGCAGTTACTATATAATACTTTTCTTTGTTGGATGAGGTCAAGTTATTCATTTATTTTTTAACCCACTATTGATTTTCTGGTTAGAAATCATTACATGTTCAGCTTTTTTCTTTAATAAAAACACATCCAGACTACTATAGGACAGATAATAAAATAGATCAAACAAACAAAATCAATATCTTTGGTTATCTTAAGTTAAGAAACCAAAAAAAATGCAATGGTACTATTAGATAGTGCTTTCCGATGCACCCAACCACACAGTCACTGACCTGCCCAGGAGGCTCCCTGAGGAACAGTGATGAAGTGGCGCCTGATCTGCCCTGGTCTGAAGTGGATGTCTGTGAAACACACCTCCTGATTACGACTCTCAGTCACCCTGCAGTAAAGGAGGAGGGTGGAAAGCTGTCAGATACACACACACACACATGTCCACAAATCAGAGTGACAGGAAAACAACCAGCAATACACTGTAATGTGGGTACTCACTTGGTGGGGACGATGACAGTGATCGGGACTCTGAACAAGGGACCAGAGCTAGGTGCTGCAGTATCATAGCCACACACCTAAAAACACACACACAAACACACAGCAATCAATCAGTATAACATTAACACACACAGAAACCAAAACTTCTCGTACTCCTCATCCTCCTCCCCACCTCAGTATAGTGCAGTCCCTCTCTCAGTCCCACAGGATCGATGCGGACATTGACATGACGACACTGGTTCATCAGCTCTAGGTGGGAGGGGCACTGGACCCAGGGGGCGGCACATGTGAGGGCCAAGTGCAGCTGAAGGGAGATTCTCTCAGAGTTTCCTGTGATGGACGTGCAGACCGCACAAATCAAAGAAAGACAGATAGCGGAGCACAGAAATGAAAAATTAGTTCATACTGAAAGGCAGCTGCTGGATAGAAAATGCTTGCAGATGTGTGTGTGTGTGTGTGTGTCTAGTACCTGTGTTCTCCAGGAAGATGGGTTCGATTCCTACTCCATGATCTGAGGGTGCCAGAACATGAGCAGGATCCCTGAGGTAGATACCTCTCTGCGTTCCCACAGTTACTGAGAACCCCAGTTGGCTTGTGGGTAAAGAGGCATGCTGAGTGAGGTAGTCTAATGCCCTGTCCACCTGACAGGAAGAAAAGGAGAAGAATGTGGTGGGTAGGTGATAAAGGAAAAGACAGAAAAGTCAGTGAAAGGTATAATGCTTGCAAATGACAGCATATGAAGACTTTAAAGGATACACAAATAACAGGAATATCTCCTATAGCTCCCATAGGCCCGTTACCTGGATAATTCCATGGCCCTGTGCGAACACCTCGATGTCATCAACCTTTAGAGCCGTGTTCTCCAGCGCTCTCCTCACAGCAGGAACAGAGGGACGGATCCCGTTCTGCTTCAGACCTAAGGATGGGAATTGATAAGATTTCATCAACGTCGACACACTGACAAGTCTATCTTATCGATTCGCCCTTAACAATTCCCCTTATCTATTCTTAAAATGGAGCAAGCCTTTTCAGACACTGATGGGAAGAGACAGAGTCCTGGCTGCTTTATTTTGCTGACTTTGATTGCATCTGTCAGCAGTACCCACAAAAATCAGACATATTATCAGTAACACACACAGTCTTGCATTAACACTCACATGCACATATGTTACACATGTCTCGACTAATATCATCCCAAACACACACCTGAGAGGACTAGTGCGATGCCTCCACAGGCGTTGGGGGACGACATGGAAGTGCCATTCATCAGCTGGGTGCCACGCAGGGTCCAGTTGGGTACAGACGCGATGGCACCGCCAGGAGCGCTGATGCTGACCCCAAGGGCCCCGTCTGTGCTGGGGCCCCTGGACGACCAAGTGTACTGATTAGGAGGCAGCTTCTCCCTCAGGGAATACTCAGCCACCATCATGTCTGGGGTCACATAAGCTCCCACACCTGTGAAGAAACAGGAGTAGGACCATAAGCAGGAAAAAAACTATCTATTATTATTTACTACATGTTGTACATTTCATATCATAATTAAAGTCATATTACACAATTTTTTTATGCTAGAGTAACAATAAATGAAGAGGATGTATCAGTTTGTTTCTGTGTGTGACCCTGTGTGTGTATGCCCAAATTCAGCCCTTTGGCTTTTCAGTGTGGCATTAAATTCAGCATGTTTTGAGACATTTATCATTTGTTGAGGGTCGTATGGACGCAGTCGGCGGTGAGCTGCAAGATGTGGCTAGCAGGCACAATCCGGAGGTCAGAGGAAACAACAGGGTTCAAATTCCAAGGCAAATGTAATTTTTTCTGACTTTTCCATGGGTTTCCATGGCTAAAACGCTGAATTTCATAATGTAAATGTAACATCATAACATTTTTTCCTTGACCAAAACTTTGGACACAGTTCAGTTGAAGTTTATTATTCTGTATATATTTGTTAAATTACTAGTTGCTGATCTTTTGAATTGGAGACTGAAACAAATCCCTAATACTCTGAATACTGATTGTCCCAAGAATTTATTACATTTCCTGACTTTTCCATTTACAGAATTCCATGACTGTACAGAAATTCCATGACCCGTGGGAACCCTGAAACGAAATGGAAATCAGGAAAAAAAACAGCAAACTCTGAAGCCAAATGTGCAGCAGATAAGACCCACTGAAAAACAAACGTCAAAGACTACCACTGCTTTCTTTTGTCCCCAGTGGCAGATTGTCTGTGCTCACTGTCTGTATATTCAATACCTGCTGAGGCTTGAGAGATGCTGGTTAGCTCAGGCTCAGGCTAGATGCTGTTTCAAGAAGGACAGCTCATCAAGCTGAGTGACAAGTGTGAATTCGGAGGAAGGCAGGACTAAGAATACACTTCCTGCCACAAGGTATTTCGTAGTTTTAATTGTAATCTGGGAGGTGAACAAATCCCCCAAGCATATCATATTTTAAAAATTCAACCAGCAACAAGTGTGTTTTATCGGTGTGTGTACCTATCACACTGCTGGTGGTTCCCCCAGGGCAGCCAACTGTGGAGAGGCACGGCCCGTTGTTCCCTGCACTGGATACAAATATGACGTTGTGCTTCTGCACGGCCTCTGTGATCACCTC
>OMLF01057732.1:1947-19687 GCA_900302615.1 Holocentrus rufus | reverse complement strand
GGTTAGGAGGCAGCTTCTCCCTCAGGGAATACTCAGCCACCATCATGTCTGGGGTCACATAAGCTCCCACACCTGTGAAGAAATAGGAGTAAGACCGTAAGCAGGAAAAAAAACAATCTATTATTTACTAAATATTGTACATTTCATATCATAATTAAAGTCATATTACACAACTTTTTTATGATAGAGTAGCAATAAATGACCCTGTGTGTGTATGCCCAAATTCAGCCCTTTGCTTGCAAATTGGCTTTTCAGTGTGGCATGAAATTCATCATGTTTTGAGACATTTATCATTTGTTGAGGGTCGTATGGGTGCACCTGGCGGTGAGCTGCAAAATGTGGCTTTCTTTTGTCCCCAGTGGCAGATTGTCTGTGCTCACTGTCTGTCTATTCAATACCTGCTGAGGCTTGAGAGATGCTGGTTAGCTCAGGCTCAGGCTAGTTGCTGCTTTAAGATGGACAGCTCATCAAGCTGAGTGGCAAGTGTGAATTTGGAGGAAGGCAGGACTAAGAATACACTTCCTGCCACAAGGTATTCGTAGTTTTAATTGTAATCTGGGAGGTGAACAAATCCCCCAAGCATATCATATTTTAAAAATTCAACCAGGCTCAACAAGTGTGTTTTATCGGTGTGTGTGTACCTATCACACTGCTGGTGGTTCCCCCAGGGCAGCCGACTGTGGAGAGGCACGGCCCGTTGTTCCCTGCACTGGATACAAATATGACGTTGTGCTTCTGCACAGCCTCTGTGATCACCTCACAAATCCTCCTGAGAGAGAACGGGCAAAGTGACAAATGTGAGTAAGGATGTCCGATGCAAAATACACCAACACAATCACACAACCAAACTCCTCACCATTACCACACACAACACTTACCCCGAATTGGGCCAATGAGTGGCTTCCCCGTAGCTGTAGTTTACCAGGTCACACTTGTGGTTGATCACTTCAATCATCTTTAAGAAACAGACAAAGAAAGAAAGAATCAATGAGATGAATTAATAAACGGGGAAAGAAAGATGACAACGGGGGGGCAGCTAATCTTTAATTGACTGAGAGCTTGGCCAGCATACCGCACGGATAAGACCTGTCCCTGTTTCCATGGTGCTGAGGCGGGTGTCTCCGATCTTCAGAGCCAGGATTTGGGCACCAGGGGCAACTCCATTGCGCTCAGGCTCTTCTGGGAAGTAACCTGCTGCAATACTTGCCACATGTGTACCATGAGCCCCTTCGAGAAACACAAAAATAGAATGTCAGCCTTCAGCTTCCAGCATGTAAGAGGAGCGGAGAAATAAAGATTCATGATTAGGGGTAGAACAATAAATCCATAATGCAAAATATTGTGATACTTCCTCTTGTGATACATTATCAATACACTTGTGCCAAGTATCGATATTTTTATTAAACGTACTGGCACCCTGCATGTATGTATGTATTTTAATGTGGTTGTGAATAGTATTACAATATTACTACAATTAGTTAAATATAAGTATCTGTATTACATTAAGTTTTATATACAGCCTTATATATATATAACATCAAAATTGTATTTTATACATACTTATTTATGTAAAACATACATGTCAATGTGCTTATTAAAATACTGAAAACACTGACTGATTGCTGCTTATTGAAATTTTGCCTATTCCAATTATTTTTTTCTTCTTCAGTTACAGATATCTTTAAGTATCACAGCTGATTATCATACAGTATGTTGCATATCGCAGAATCGTCTGGCTCATGATATCATCGTTATATTGAGTAAAATATCATGATAGTATCGTATCGTGAGTTTCACAGTGATTCCCAACCCTATTCATGATTTGCTTTGGGATGCCTCACCTCCACTGGTGACGATGCAGAGGGTGTTTCCCTCATCGTAAATATTGACAGAATAGTTGAGCATCTCAGCATTTCCTAGAGAGGCGTACTCTTGGGTCTCTCTGTATGAGCCGAGGACAGTGCACTGGGACAAATCCCCGCTCTCTGAGGTGTCCAACACAGCCCTTAATACAACACACAGAAAAGGACAGTGTGAAGGAGAAATCTACTCCAGCTAAGCTCTTTTGGACAGCAGTAAGAGGCCAGAAAGAGCAGACATGGTGAAGAGAAAAAGTAGGCACAATGGGAAGGAGAAAGTAGGAAGACAGGATGAGACGGACCACCCTAATGTGCTAACCTCCATGTGATGCCGTCATGCCAAAGCACACAGTCATATACAGGACCTGGATCACTGTACTTCTTCTCTAGAGATGCCAGCAGCTCTGACTGACTCTGAAGCTCTTCCTTCTGAAGCTTGTCCACCTGAAGACAGGATGCACGTGAGTGACAGAGAGGAGAAAAGAGACAGATTAGGACAAAACACAACACAGAGGGCGCTAACTATATTATACAAATGCTGACAAATACACACAGAACCTAATTTTGTTGTTCTGACCTGTGAGGGTGAGGGATGAGAGAGGTCAAACTCTTCTGTCCTGCGACTGACTTCAGCAAGGGCCGCTCTGTGTGGCGGATCCCACATTTTCTCCTTACGTTCTTTCTAGAGGACAAAGGCAACAGTACTTTAACAAGATCAACCTTCAATCTGTCAAGGATCAATTACAGTAGCTGATAGAACTCTTTCTCCATTTATTAGACAAATATTAACAATGTACTTTCTTTTTTCCATGTGCGTATTTTTCATGAATCTATGTTAAGTTTAATGAAGTGTCTCTCCACCTGTATTCTCTCTTTAAGAGCCTTAGGGAAGAACTCATAGCCATTTTTAACTCCAATGCGATACTTCCCTGATGGATTGACCCAGGCAGGAGGGATCTGGAGTGACAGGAGGAGGGAGAAAGTGACAGAAAGAGAGAAATGTAGACAGAAAAAGACACAGGGTGAGACAAATACATAGAGAAAGAAGAAGCAGCTCAGTGTAGGTATAATGATATAGTCTGACCATGTCAAATAAAGGCCTAATGAGACAGAAGAACTACATAAAATCTAGAACAGCAGGAATCATCAGATTACCACAAAGGAAAAAATCCATATGAAACTTTGGAACATGATTTGGCTCACACATTAATAGTAGTTACGGAATATTTCTTGACATTTTTGCAGCCATTTTTGTTAGTTTTTACAGCAAAGAGGCCTGCAAACCTTAAGTGTTCGACCAGAGAGGCCGGTGACTGTCCCATCTTTGGGTTCCACCGCCGTGGTCATGTTCACGTCACCGCTGCCTGTTGTATCGATGATGTCGATGATCTTTGGCTTTCCCTCTGTTGTGACCTGACGGGTGAGGGGAAGACAAGAAAGCACATAATTATCTATAAGGAATGGACTCAGTGTACAACAGGCAGACACTCTAGAGCCTACTGACCAGGGAAGAGTACCACTACACCAAAAAGTAAATGAAGCATTAACTTCCCTCTTGAGCTTTCATGGTGCCCCTCACTATGCACTCACACACATACACACACGGACCACTGGGAAAAATAAACATACAGAAAATGTTTAACTTGGACAACACAACCAGATGAATGTATACTAAGCCAGATGGCATGCACTATCCATCCGTCCTGAGGGAACATCAAGCGCCAGTCTTCCACAATAAATTGCCCTCGTTTACATATCGCAAGATCTGGACAGGTTTGTTTATACATATTCAGGAGGTTAGTACATTGCCCTTTTTTCCTTATTGTGAGCGACGCTAAAACGGGGTGTGACAGGTGGGTGAGACTGCCAACAAACGACTGATCTTAATTCAGCATTCAGCCAACCCACATAGCTAACATTACACATATGTTCCTAACTGACAGGGAGCAACTTATCGGGCACTGGCAAACTTGACACCATCCCCAGTGTGACTTGGCAGTTACCATGTGCGGCTAACCAACCATGACAAATAAATGAATAACTTCACAATTGTTACACTTTATCTTGTGGCAACGACGGGCAGTTTGCCTGACACAAGTCATACTTAAACAGATGACAAGGTACACACTTGAACACGGTCGGTTTGCTGGCTAATTCAGCGAGCTGGCATCACTGCTAGGCTAACTGGCTAAAATACGACAGCCAACAGTTAGCTTGTCTGGTAAGCTTAGACATCAAATGAAATAAGATTTGACAGCAAAACAAAATACCTGTGACCCATAACCATTTCCAGTTCAGACTGTCAGTGTCACTGTTCGTAGCTGCGTGTGTCTCGCTAGCTATGTTACCGTTATGTAGCTAATTGTGCTAGCCTACGCTGTACCAACTATTTGAATGAGCCGGGCCTAGCTAGCTAAAACGAGCTAGCCCGTAGCCAGCTAGCTAACGTTACGCAGCCGGTCCGATTTACCTGCATGCCCGGAGCCCCTGGATCCACACCGGTGTCAAGAATAGCGATGACCACACCTCGGCCATCGTACTCGGGGAACCTGGTGAGATAAGATGCGGCACCGGTTTCTTTTTTGGGGAGCAGCCCATGGAAGGGGAACGGTTCCTCGGTAGAATGAGCAGCCATGATCAAAAGAGTCACAATGAAAACAAAGCAGCGAAATGGGGAAGAGAGCAACACGGTGGGAGAGATGGGGAGGAGAGCTTTTTAAAGGGGCAGTGTGGTTCTGTTGCCGAGACACATTTCTGAGTATAGCCAACAGCCTTACAGGCCGTTTTTTCTGCAAACAGGCCTGATAGTTACACTGTAGCCACACATCGAGACCCATCTTACCATCATCTTAATATTGATCTAATCATACATGTATTGAATTACTGCCCTTTATATGACGTGCCAATATAAAATAGTCAGTGGGAGCTGCCAGGTGAATAATGTCCACTCTCTTTGGAACTTCTATACAGTGGAAAGACTTTAAATCATTATATGAGCAGCTACATGCCTGAGACAAGCATCAAGGGGTGAGACTGGTAAAGTTTGATCTGAAGAACTTAGCTCTGCATGTCACAGTGTATAAGCCAACAGGGTAACATTGAGTCATTTGACATCCTTAGTGAGGCGCATGAACCGTATTGTGTCATGTTTAGTCTGTTGACTCACACGTCTTCTAGGTGACTCGGTGCCATCATAAACGCACACTAGGTGGTGCTGTGGCACTGTAACTTGTACTGTACTAGTGAAATCTCATTCACAAAAAACTCTTCCTGTTCAGTTCAATCAAATCATTTGTTGTACCTGAAATATGCAACAAAATAAGCGATGAGCAGTAAGGCAGACAGCTGATAATTGGATAAACCACAATTTTCATTATCTTGTTATGTGTTTACAATCCTTGACAAGTGTTGGATACCACTAATAGAGTTGATAAAAAAAATCTTGGAACAGATATGGTGGCCCCTGTGTGCTCCCGTCCCGTTTACTTGATCATATTGCGTGCTAACTAAGATCACACCTTCATGAACTTGTTTGTTGAAGCATATCTTTCCACTGCATCGAGCTCTAGACTTTAATTGGGCCTTCCATAATCAATGCAGATACAGTAAGGTGAATATTTTTTTTTATCTTTGTTTCTTAGTCATGCCCTGCACCTCCAACCTGTCTGCCTTCTTTGACAGGAAGGAGACAGATGGAGAAAAAGTTATGTTTAATGGACTGTGGGTCAACTGAAAGGGTGGAGAAAGAGGAAATAGAGAGAGGAGTATCAGCATACCTACCTGTGTTGCTCAATAGGTTTTTTGTTACAGCTCTGCTACGACAAGATTTCAATTGTTGCATTGTTTTTTCTCTTAACAGATGTTGAAGATAGCAGCGTGTGGAAAGATAATAATGTCATATCACGGTATAGATGCTAAATATTTTATTATTTGTATACATATATTGTATTGTAATGTATTGGATATGTTACTGCAGTAACTATGCACCCAGAGCCATGAAAGCAGACTTGGTTGTATGATCTGTTTTTCATATACTAAATCACATACATTATTTTGAGGTTTGATTCATGCTCTATTCATAGAGATGTTTATTTGTCTTTTCCATAATACAGGGATTAAGTTTGCACATGTCAATCACCATCTGTTCAATTCAATATTCTCTCTCTCTCTCTCTCTCTCTCTCTCTCTCTCTCTCTCTCTCTCTCTCTCTCTTTCTCTTACACATACACATATGCATGCACATTTGGCTATGTCGTTGGCTATGTGTCTGCATGTGGTTATAGTATAAGACAGCACAAGAACCACAGTAAGGCCTGTTAGCTGTAAGTGTACAGTTTTATTAATGTGCCTATGTCCTCACTCTCTACTATGGTTGTTGGTTTGTGTGCAATAAAACAGTGATGAGCATCCTTTCACTAATCTGCTTAGAATCAACATCTGTCCTCTCTTCCTCTTTCTGTCAATGGCTCAGTATGGTCATGCATGCACACACACACACACACACACACACACACACACGCACTCACACATATGTATGCACACACACACACACGCCCAACACAGGCAGGCTTGTGGTTTACCACAGGGCGTAGGCTCCATAGCTAAACTGAAGTAAATGCTTGACATAAACGTCTTTAAAGTATTATTTCCCCATGGGCTGCTGTGCCGCAACAATAATTCTACTCACCTCCACCCATTTTTGTATGAAGATGCTACTTGAGTAGCATCTTTGCTTTATAAGTATTGATAGTGGCAACCAACACTTGTAGTTGTGTTTTGATGTTTCAGCTGGTATTACACCAGTGCATACACAGTCAGACAGTCGCTGCAAAGGGAAATGTTCTCCATTTACTTGCCAAGCAAAACAAAAATTTTAATAAAGTTGGAACCATAGTCATGCTCCAGTGTTGTTACTAACACCACAAAAAAGTCGTCTGAAATGCTACAGGATGTGGCAACTGTAAAGGTCTTGTGGTAATATTGTTTTCTCTTTGCTATCACCAAGTTTTTTTTTTTCAAAATAATACCACAGTTATGTAAGAGGTGATATAATGTGTCATGGGTGATGCCACAGGTATTATCTATGCAAATAGATGTAACTGAAAGCACAGGGACTCTTCTGTCAACCTTGTTTCTGATATGCATATTACGCACAGATACAATATGCATAGACGCCGCTGCTTATCTGTGGAGGCTCTAATTTCAGTTGTGGAGGGTGTGACAAGGTGACAGGAGAGATGTGACATGCAGCCTAATTAGATTTAAAGCTGTTCTAAAGGAGTCACGGCTAATCCTAAGGCCTTGGCCAGCGGAAGTGCTGTGGCTAACTAGCGTTCCTGGAAAAGGAACTGTCCAACTGCTCCCTAGTCCCACATCACTGCTGGGTTGGGCTTGGCCAGCTGGCCTTGCACAGTGTTCCAGACCAGAGTCAGGCTATTTTGAGGAATGTGGTCATACGGCTGGGGTGATCTCAAGACCTGGTCCCAATAGGCTCAAGCGTAGGCTGATGATGACCCTGTGCCTTTTGCTTGAATGGCTCTTAAATCCTGTCCAGACATGCTAGCCCTGCCGTCACAGCATTACAAGGCCAACTCCTTGTCCATTCTTCCATCTGTCAGATTTGGCCCAAGATCAGTGTCAATGGGGAAATAAGGGCCACTTATTCTTTCCACACTACTGGTGTCTTGCTATGTGACTGCCTTTCAGAACACTTCTGTCTGAGCTGCATAGTCACCTCTGCCAAGGAGGTTAAGTTTTTACCCCTGTTAGGTTTTTTGCTTGCCTAAGAGACAGAGATTTGATTTCATATCCTAAAGACGTGTTTGCAATCAATTCAACCTGAATTTTCTGTGACAAGAATGATGTCTATGAGTGCAGTAGCAAGTTGGAGAACTGCTCAGTGTTGGCGGAGATTTGCATGCTGCCCTCTAGTTGAATTGAATCGTTTAAATTTATTGTGAATCATAAAGATCATGAATGAGAAATATGAGAGGTACTGAACTTTATTGTTTAGTATTGCTTTTCTGCCCTCTCGCCAAGATATATTTGCTGTCTATTTATGTATGAAATTTACGTCAGCACTGACTTTGCTGTAGTTAGAAACAACTGATGACAAACCAAACCACTGCTTAAGACTCATTAGTGGCAGTGGTGAAGTTTGTTGGGCTGAGTGAATTTGTGTGTGTTGTGCAATATGTAAGTCTTTCCTGTTCCCTGTTACCTTAAGGCCATACCGTAATGAGAGTAGTTTAGTGTGGCAGCAGTTTGATGATCAACTGTTATACAAATTATGTTGACACTCTGAAATCAAATGATAAGTGGTTCTTGGAATTAGTTGTGCAGGAGCCAAATTAAATTTGCATTTTGCAGCAAGAAATGTAAATGTCAGTTTTATTTAAATTCTGGAAGCCAAAGTTTGGTGTCTGGGGCCTCAGGAAAGTTTAAAAATGTCAATATATTGGATTTGTCAGGTAGAATATAGCACACAAAATGCAGCATGGTCTTCAGATGTGGAGGCTAGGATATATGTTTGCAAACATGTCTCTTTTTGTTCTCCCCTTGGCACTGTGCATCATGACGGAAATGAGAGTGAAGCCGAAGTGAATGTAGGTATATAGCACATAAAAATGTTTCATACCATGGAAAGAGCAGCAGACCACTTCCTCCAGTGGGACCTAATGGCACAAAGGTGGTTCTTTGAGTACATCTGCTGTTGTGCTGCTTTTTGCATCAATGGACTATTTGATCTTGGTTACAGTCAGGACTAGAGATCGAGGGGATTCAGGTACATGGTGCTGCATATGGGATCCCATAGAAGGGCTCCCTCAAGAGTACCACTCCCTTCACTGAACAACCATTTAAGTAAGACTGCTAATTCTCAGAGGGAGGGGGTTCCCATAAAATGCTTGTGTATATGACTATGGTGACCTAGCTCTGCCAGCGCTACAATTATGTTTTCCACACCACTTTACATTATAGGCTGGTTCTTGCCAATCCAGTTTGTGTGCACTGAAAACAGAGTGCAGGCCATCCTCTTCAATGATGTTGGCACCAAGACACTGAGCAGGGTAAGTGTATGAGGGGTTATTAATGCCTCAGACAAACATCTACAACAAAATAAGAAGTTGCAATGGAACTTGGAATCCATAGATGCCAGATGCAGTGCAAATACTGGCATAGTTTCCACTGAATATACTGCTGCTGACAGACTGTGGTATATACAAATAAATAAAAAAAATAGCCTATTTTAAGTGTATTTCCTGAGTTATTATAGCAATAAAAAAAAATCATGCCAAATGTCCAGTCGTGCATTCAGTCGTGTTTTAGAAGACTGTGCATAGCATGCCTTCTTGTTTCACTATACACTGATAACCAATTTTTACACCCACGCAAGCGGTAGAACAAGCAAGGGTGTTGTTTTACAGTCTGTGTTTGTTCATTCTAAACAAGTTGCATTTGTCATCCGTCACCATGTCAGCAGGTTGACTTTGAGGCTGAATTAAGGAGTGGATAAGGAATAACAAAAAACCTACATGTATTTTACCAGCTTTCTTAGCAATGAATACCTCTCGTAGAAGAGCGCCCCTGCTGTTGGAGCTGGGCTAGCCTAATGGGATGGTTCAAGTCCAAATGAACTGGTTTGACGCAGCCCACAGAAACATACTCCAGCTTGATGACAGCATCCACCACAAAGTGTTTATGCCCAGTCCCCAGGAAACAGAACAGGCCATCACAGGAAGGTTGAAGGGGTCCCCGGTGGGCCTTGTGGTGGATAAACACATACTCCACCTACTGCAGGTTGGTTGGAATGTAAGACCAGCTGTGGGGTGACATGGGGACAGGTGTAAAGACTGGTCATAGACTGGTCCCTGGTCAGAGGAGAAGTCAGATGGGGCACTGAACTGGGCGACCCAAGTCCCGTTTGACACCTGAGCTTCTTCGGTGGACGTCGTTGACAAAGGCAGGATGGGTTCATTGAGTGGTCCTGTCCACCATGGTAAAGAGGCATGTGAAACTGTAGAAGGGAGGCAGGGAGCCCACCAGGTCCATGTTAACATGGTCGAACCTCCTTTCAGGCGCTGAGAACTGCGCTGGGGGGCTTTGGTGTGGTGGGACACTTTAGACTGCTGGCACTCCATGCAGGTATTAGCCCTGCCTCTCACATCTTTTTTGAGCCTGTGCCGGACAAACTTGGCCACCACCAGTCTTTACAGCACATCTCATTATTATTACATAAAATGCTACACTAGAGACGATTACACAAATGTGCTGTACAATAAAATTGACTGATCAAGTTTAAAATTGACTACAGCTTCGGCTGAAGGTAACTGAATATGAGTTCCTTACAAAGGGCGACTCCTTAAATGGTCACTGTTTCCCCCATTTTCAAGTCACTCCTACGGATAATAATGGCATCATTATAAACAAGCTGCTTCTCCTCCCCCTCTTGCTTGTCAGTGGCATTAATCATCCCCCATACATTGGGTGGCGTTGAGTGAAGCCACGCCTCCGCTGGCACTGCTGCTCGATTTGGAGCTGCCTGTTTGTCTGATCCCAGCCAGCCTGCAGCAGTGGTCGGGACGGAGAATGGTCGCTGTCCGGAAAGCCTAGATGTACAAAACCCCTGGAATAGCCGTGCGCTGGAGAGGCCAAAACCGTTCACCGTGGAGGATCGTCTTTATTTACTAGTCTAAACAGAAAGAGCCACGGTGCAAGCATGGCTGTAGAAGAGGAAGGTCTCCGGGTTTTCCAGAGCGTTAAAATAAAAATAGGTAAGAAATTTCCCTACCCCCAGTCTGAGCGCCTCGATGGATGGCTTTACATTAACGGGCCAAGCAGGCATTGGGGGCTGCAGACTGGGGTCTTCATCTTGCCGTATTGTAATTCAAATCACACGCTTCTCTTGTAGCGGACAGTCCAAAAACGCCAGTTGAAATAAATATGTACATACTCTAAAATGTGGGGGATTGAACAGCTGGCGTAAGGATCCAGATCATATCTGGTAGCAGGCTACATTGTTGGAGATCTGAACTGAGCTGAATTGGTCGGATATTTAGTAGGCAGAGCGACCTATGAGGGAGCACAGCTGCAAATCCAGATGGCTCCTCCGAGCACTTTATTCATATCGAATAAACCCTTACACCTTGTTTTAGTGAGGACACCCACACATCCATTCATGCTACTGCACCTCCTCTCTCTCTCCTTCCCCCTCCAAACAGCAGTGTTTGAATGTTTCTCTGTCTAGCTATTGATGACTATCCCAAATTTGCATAAACCTATTTATAGACGTGTTCTCCAGTATGTATTCTTGGTTTGAAAGAGGCATGTGATGCATGTTAGCTGAATGGACCCATGTCTAGGCTGAGTGCCCATTGCCTGTGTGCAATGTGTGCTTTATTGGAATTTGATATGTATTTTCTGAGCCAGAGGTCAGTTTTTAGGCCATTTGGAAAATGTGAGTTGCATTAAGGATGGACTCCTGTGTTAGGACTCAATTTCCCTGTCTCTGACTGAAAGAACAATAGTAATCATACTCTAAATTTTAGAATACTTCTTTGCTCTGACACTACAAGTATCAAACCAAGAACATAAGTCCCTATAGGAATGTTACAGGAATACTGTTACCATGAGTTGTGCAGACACTCTATAGGTTCCTATGTTATAGCAGTATTATAGTATTATAGGGGTTATTTTTGGTTGTGTGTGTGTGTGTGCGTGTGTGTGTCTTTGCCCTATTATTCCAGACTAATATGGGGTGATTGAGACCCTCTTCCTCTTTCATTTCACTGACATCAGGCACCCGGTTCACCCTGGCTGTACAGTCAGGATTTATTTTGACTCCAAACATGTGACAAAAGGGATGAACCGAAAACAAAAATGACAAGGGAAAAAAAATACATACAAGCTGTTGTGTGTGTGTGTGTGTGTGTGTGTGTGTGTGTGTGGTGATGCCAGCCAGAATTAACATAGAAACCGTCCAGAGGCCAGATAACCAACCTGCCTTTGCTCTGTTCAACTGATAAGCTCCTTACCTGCTGTTTAAGTTAGTAACAGTGTCACTGGAAGACAGCTAATGGTCCAAGCAAGGAGGGGAGAAGAGTAGTATGACCGGAGCTGACTTGACTTTATCAAATAGACCCACCCCAGGGAGATATTGCTTCCAAATCTGTCGCTGCAGAAAGATTTATGCTATTTCAGTCAGGAAGCCTCTGTAGTTTGCCGCTCCCCCTGACAGACTATTCATTCAGCCAACAGTGTGTAGTTCCTGTAATTAAAAACTACATTAGTGGAAGATTTTTCAGACCCCATAGTAGTGCAATTTTTTTCTTAGATACAAGGCTAAATGATTATTTAACCTGTCAGCGCTGCAAGATGTCATGGTGTTCTCTAGAAAAGAAAACTTTTGTAATATGTATCATTTGTGATTTGATATTTACAATTCATTGGCACTATATTGGTAATCTAGTGCAAAGGTCCTTCCCCCCAACTCTTGATCACTCATTCTGTAAGTTTCTGATGTTTTGGTGTGTACGTGCCTGACAAAAAAGTATTAAACATTGGCTCCATCTTTATTTATCTCAATCCCAAACTTTTTTTTTTTGCAGTAAATAACATTCAACTTGTCATCACCTTAAAGACCAGATTTTGACTTTCCTAAGTTCCAAGGTTTCTTGTGTAATTCAGCCCAGTGATGACAGTCGTGTTTACACTGCCTAGTTTCCTAGCAGCAGCGGCAGCAGCAGCAGCAGCACCACCACCAATAGCAGCCATATTCGCTGTCAGTCTGATCCCATGTTGGTGCTCTGCTCCCAGTAGTGTCTGTGTAACCCTTGCATCACACTGTTTTCATCAAAGTCAGAGCTGGAAGTTGTCCTCTGGCATGAGACACAGGTTGGCAGATGACTCGCGGTTGAAAATTTGCCACATATTTGTAGGAGAAAGAGGACTTTTTATTGTTGTGCTCTGCCTGATGATGACTCTCCTCGGTTTCCTGAAGGAGCACATGCATTTCGGAAACTGAACAGGGGCTACTGGGCCTGAGTCTGTACTGTCCGGGGAACACAGGAAACAGGAAACTACCCCCAATTCACTTCCCGATTGGCTGGAATAGACTACAAAAGAATTGTGTTTTTTCCTGCATGGCAACAAGCTAATACAATCCAGATGTACTGAGACAGAGAAGGAGAGACAGAGGTAGTGTCTTTCACACACAGAAGCAGGCTGTAGTTCATCTGTCAGTGACTCTGTGTCTCTTTCATTGCTCAGGGAGAAAGGGGGGGGTCTCAGTGGCACAGCTTGGGTTGGGACCGTCCACTAATGAACAAAAATGCACCCTCACTGCTGGAAACCCAGAGTTGAACAGATAGAAGGCTGGATTCTGAGTTGCATAAAAATGCATCCATCTTTTCTCACTATATTGACAAGCACAACTGTTATTGATAGCCATAAACAAATCGTGATCATATTTTGCTGCATAGAGAGTCACTCTATGTAGTTGTACCTGACACCAGGACATGTGGCCACAGAGATGTTATGGAACCGGATAGACAGTAGATTTCCATAAACATTGCACCTTTTAATCAGCCCTTTGAGTCACTGGTTCTCCTTATAGGCCTGTAAGCTCCTTGTCCTGTACTGCTGACGCGTTATGGTCGAGGCATGGCAGTGGGTTATTGCCATTTTAAATTGTTATTACAGTTAAAAAAAGAAGTTTTGGGTGTAGTGGAAAAACTGTTTGATGGACCGTAGTAGAGGAAGGACTTGAATAAATGCAGAATAAGGGGTCCAGTGTTGCAGGATGGAGGCATACAGGCCGTACAAACGACCGGGAATCGGCAGTGTGAGGCCGAATTCATTCAGCCCACGTTGGATGACTCAGGCCAGGGTGAGCTGGGGCCGCCCAGGAGAGAAAAGTTGGTTTCCAGTGACAGAGGCCCCCCTTTCCCTGGCAGCTGGCCAGCAGAGGTTCCCAAACTTCCTCCTGTCCAGACTGAATAGGAGACACGGAGCGAGGGGAGAGGCAAAGGTGACGGCTGCAGGGGGAGAAGGAATGTTTTTGAGACTCTTCATGTGTATGGAAGACGCCCACTCCTCTATCAGTGGAGCGCTGCACAAAAACATATCAAACTACACACGGAGCTATGATTTTATCATGTTCAGGGCTGGTGTGTGTGGGGGTGGACTTGCTTATGTGTATAGCCTACGTCTATAGTATATGTATATATTATATGCCGGTTTTCCTGTAGAAGGCCTGTTCTCTGGGAGGTAGTTTGGTGTAAACATGTCTGTTGACTGTTTAGACGTAGACTGTGTTTCGGTCCAGGCAGGTTTAGGCTGGTGGAATAATCCGGGTTGGGTACAGCAGCCCTGGCTGCACCCTGTAATGTACCCTCTGCAAGAACACAGTACCAGGAACAGTAGGGAAGTATTGCCACAGGCCCAGCATGCAGGGTAAATAGGGGGTAAATAAAGGGTTGGAGAGCTAGCTCTGAAGCCCGTGCCACTCCTTCGGGGTGTCCTTCACACGCCCCGTGGGAGAAGTCAACCTAATCCTTCCCTGGGATGACCTCTACCTACTGACAATGACACAACCATTAAAATGTTCACCATGCTGCAGACCGCTGCAGAAGACAGAAACTTTGCAGTGTGAGGCAGTGCGGACAGACAGTTGTTTTGTTGTGTTGTTGTTGTGGAAAAACCAAATCACTTGAACTCAGCCCGGTTGAAAAGTACTGTAGGAACTGGCTCCGTGCGCTCGCACACACACACACACACTGATTAAATCAGGTTTTGCAACAGCGGCACTCTCCCTTGGCAGGACCGGCAATGTCAACTTGCCTCATACAAACTCTTGCACCCAAGTTACTCTCCCCTTCCTGTGCTTGCAAAAGATAGCATATCTGCTTGGCATTTTGTATGCTTCGCCTGTTTGTGTGTGTGTGTGGCGGTGGTAGTGGAATAGAGGGAAGTAGTTGCTGTCTTTTACATTTTTATATAAGTGACAAAAACATACATATAATCTAGAAATAATGTAAATGGACAAGCAAGCTGCAGGATGGTAGTGTATGTGTGTGTATGATAGTGTGTGATACAGTGTGTCTTGATCAGGGCTTTCAGGCCTTATAAAGCTGTGAAACCAACTCTCCCCAAACCTCCTCCCTGCTCAGTGCCTCTAACTGGAGCCACACTGCCATCACCACACTGCTTTGAAACATTATACTCACAACCTGAATGAACATACCTGGTGGTTGACTCTGATTTCTTCCGTTAGAGTGTGAGCAGGTTCAAAAGACTGCTTTTGTTACACAGTGAGTATTTCTGCTAACTTAAAAAAAAAAGATCCCTGCATGTGTCCTTGAGTGTGTGTGCGTGCATGTTTGCGCGGGTGTATTTTTGTTTTATGCAGTTTTCCATTAAGACTAAAGTATCGGTGTGAACATTAGCCCCGGGCCGCGCGAGGCAGAAAGTGAGTTTGATCAGTAACTGAACGCCGGTTTATCACAGGGACTGTGGCACACACTGCACCGCCGGTGTGTAATTGTAAACCCCCTTTTTTTTCGCGCTGTCCCTCTTCATGCCGCTCCAACAACTGTTGTGGATGTGCAGACGCTCCGGTCATGTGCAGCTGAGTTGGCTTCGATGTGGTTTCATAAAGCAATGCGAACAATTTTGTGGTCAGCAGCATTGCGTTCAACAATATAGGCAGGGCTGTTTAGTAATCACCGTCCAACCAGAGCTAGACACTGCTGCTGCTGCTGCTGTAATTTCAATAAGTCATTTCTTGAGTAAAAATCTCAAACATTTGCTGATTACAGCTTCACCTTTCTGTTCATAGCATTATACAATTAATACTTTTTTTTGGCTGCTGGTTTTTGGAGCATTTGCCATTATTTTTGATGCGTTACAGACAAAATGATTAAAAAATAATAGATTAATCAACAATGAAAATGATTATTATTTGCAGTCCTGGACTAGACCAAAGAGAGAAAAATGAGTGTAAGCTGATTTAGCCATGCGTTATTGACTATGAGTGTGTATAAGTTACTGTATGTAAGTAGTATCATTTATCTTCTGTATATGTCCAGTGTTTTATGGCAGTGATTACTACTACTGCTGTGAATATATCGCTCCCCAAAGAGTAGGTGTGTGTATGTGTGTGTGTGCTCTCTATGTTTTTGATACAGTCAGAGGAAATTAAAGGAAATTATGTCATTACAGTTATTTTTCAGTTGACGGTAAGCCCAGTTGCATCAAAGGAACCGTGACGCTTCATATTAATAGTGAAATAACATATTGGGCTTTTACAGGTTTCACTCCGCCTGTCTTCTCTCTCACTTCTCACCCTCTCTCTCTCTCTCTCTCTCTCTCTCTCTCTCTCTCTCTCTTGCTGTCTTACATATACAGTCACTCCACACACACTTTCAGGGGTAAATGGGTTGTTCACTGCCTTTAAACTGCATCTTGGATCCAGTTGAAATTCCTTTCTCCTCATCTCATTTCCTGTTGCTTTCTCCAAAGCTAACTGCTCTCCAGTTTTCTATCTGGCTGACTCTCTCTCTCTCTCTCTCTCTCTCTCTCTCTCTCTCATGTCTTTGTTATACTCTCTCTCCTCCCTTTTTTTCTCCTTCCCTCTCTCTCTCCCTCTCTTTCTCTTCCCCCTCCCTCTTCCCTCTTTCTGCACTCTTCCTCCCCTCTCACTCTGACTCACTGACTACACTGCTTGTATTTTTCTCAGTGACGTCCCATTCCTTAAGCCTGTGTTTCCCAGGCTTGGTAGGGGAGCTATGTTGGCCTGCGTAGAGTCACTGGAAGGGTTTATGCCTGTGTGTTAGCTTCAGAGAGGGTCACAATAACGAACCATGTGTGTATGTGTGTGTTTGCAACTGTACGTCAGAGCGGCTGCCTGAACTGAAAATGATCAACGTCCAGTAAGAGGAAGAGGAACAACACATTCACTGCATCCATTACTTCATTTGCTTGTGCTTCCTCATTTCTTTTTACTTGGAATGTTATTCTTCACCCTCTATCTACATGTCACATTCCCTCATCCCTTCATCCCCCACCTTCCTGTCGTTTCTTCACTTCCCTTTGCCGGAGCGAGGTTTGAGTAGTCTTCCTCTTGCCGCGTCGATCCGCTCCCGTTCACCCTCGCTCTCTTCGGGGGTCGTCCCGTCTTCGTTAGCCCTCCGTGCTTCTGCCCGCCGCCCCCACGTTGACGTGTGCACGTGCGCAAGGCCGTACGTGCAAGCCTGCGTCTGCAATGTGTGTTTTCCTCCGATACTAGGGCAGAATATTCTCCAAGGGCAGCGGCAGTGATGATTCCTGCTTGATGAAAAGAGAAAGCTGCTGTTGTTGTTTTTGTTGTACGCTGAACTTGAATCTTGAGGAGAAAAAAAACAACGCAATGAGTCACCCCCCCGGGAGAAAGAGAGGAAAGTGAAGAGAAAACAGGTAAAAGAATTTGAAAAAAGGCATGTTGCAAAAGTACAACGGACTGGAATCAGCAAAGTGACAAATACAGAACTGCACAAGCAAAAACTGAGGTACATATAGAGAGAAAAGGGAAGAAGAAACATGAAACAGGATAAAAGGGAAATGAGAGAATGAGAGAGAGAGAGAGAGAGAGAGAGAGAGAGCATTCAAGAAAAACTTGTGATGTGATCAGATGTTGGGGAAATCAGCGTACTGTTGACAACGGCGCGGCAGGAAAAAAGGAAATGCTGGACGCTGACAGACAGTGAGTGTGGACAGGCTAAACAGCTCTGGATCTGGATTACACAGTCTGACGCATGCCTAAAAAAAGAATCACAGACCCGCCCAGAGGCTTTGCTTACACCATTACTATCCTCTCAATGTAGGTTACAGCTCATTTCTCTTCATTC
>OMLF01057729.1:7285-17680 GCA_900302615.1 Holocentrus rufus | reverse complement strand
GCTGACTGTGTTGTGTTGTTCAGGAGTTAAGGATGGTGAGGCTAATCCTTGATCCGTACATCAGGCAACGTCCTTCCCACGTTACTATAAAAGCAGTACGAGTTGAAAGGACAGAGAGGAGACCCTGCGCGGGGGCTCTCTCTCTCAGTATGTACAGTAGCTTACTGTTGCACGTCAGTAAATGTGTCGGCATCAAAATCGTTTCTGGGAAGAATTGTCTTCGTTCTGCTGCCCCCCTCACCCGATTACGTAGTCCGGTAACTGAAATTTGTGTTTTGCCTTTTAGCTTGAGCCATTTGAATTGATGGTGTTCTGCTTTCTATTGACCTGTTTTTGTTTTGTTTGTAAAGATGTATTCATGAATGTATTTTATATCTGTAATTTTAAGGCATGGTTTGAGGTACTGTCACCCCCTCTTGAAGTTAATGTGCACTCATCGATCCCCTGTCCTACGGAAAATTTGTAAAGCACCCCTTTCCACTGTGGACGATACTTTACACACAGCCTTTTTTAACAGTCTGTAGACTGGCTTCAAATCTAAGCTGTTACAACCTTCAGAGCCCCATTTTCTAGCTTGGAGCAACAGAAGAAACCATTAGCATTTTGTCAGGTAGTGGCCAAACATCCATTTTCAGCATCGTATCTCTTTCATCATCACAGCTCTTATCTGGTTCTTCCCCAATTCATTAACAGACATTTTAGTTTTCCTCAATGCTCTCTGGCCGAACCTTTTCTCTCTTTTCATTCTGGAGGTAATTTCATGTGGCCCTTCAACCTGTTCATAAGTTACTTTTCTGTGTTATTTTGTAAATCTTGTTCTGTTTTCTTGGCCTTAAAACAGTGCTGTCAAGACGGCTGATTTGATGGCAGTGATGCTGTTTTTGCTCTGTGGAGTTTTGAATTCTTTTTTTCTGATCTGTTATGTTTTTGTTTTGCCACATAATGCCTTATTAGAACACATTAGGTTTGTATGTAATGTACTGTATGTATGATAGAACATAAGTGCACACACGCATGCATACACACACAGTCTCACACACTCTGCCCATACACAAGGCTGAGGAAGGTAAAGAGAAAGGTACTGAGTGGAATAATGGGTGTTTGGAATGATTGTTAATTTGTCAAATCAATACTCCTTTCTGCATTGGCTGCTCTAACAGGCACATACAGTATCTAAGCCAGCCACTTAGTCTCCTTTTAGTCAAGTTTTACACTTGTACAATGTATAATTATTGGTTATTTTGTGACCTTTTTTCCCCAGTTGTCCTAATGTCGACTCTCTTTACTATTTGTCAAATAGTATGCTTCAAAATATTCTTTGGCACAGAGTATGATAATGTTGGACACGGCCATATTTGAAGATATTGATATCTTGCTTGCTTATATTGGAGGTTGCAAGGAATTAAGATGTTTGGAGATACAGTGTGAGGTGTTTTAAAACCACTTATACTGAAATAAATTTGCTGAAAATGTCAGGCTGTCTTGCCCTTATTTCAAGTCTTCACTCTGTGTATTTTTCACATCTACTTCCTTACGTTCCAGTTTAGTCCCTTCTACGGTTCCTTTTGGTGTTCCCCAAGGATCAGTCTTGGATCATCTTGATTTTTTATTTTGTTTTATTTCAATAATTTTAAATAATATTCCCAAGGGGACATATGTAAATTACTTTTGGACTCAGTCTACAAAGAATAGAAACAGTTGAAAAACATCTTGAATCTGACACTGCAAAATTATGTACACATTTCAGTAAAATTAAGTGGGATTTTTGACCCAATACTAATGGCAATAAAAGAGAATGAAAAATATATAGCATTTAATCTTAGATGGGCATATATGACAGAAAAATAAAGTGGAAAAAACATTTTATCATTTCATTATGACATTATTTTTGGACTTTTAAGTTAGCATTTCTGTCTTTTGATGTGTATTCAGTTTCTCCATGAAAAGTATGGGATTCGGGAGGAAAGTCTGTTGTACACAGAGCCCTAATGGCTATACTGTTTTTGTTCTATGAAATAAGATATATCAGCTAAGATAACCTTTGTCAATTTTCGTGCTTACCTTAATTTTTTTTTATATTGGTTATTGTGCTAATTGTGCTAATTATCTGGGAAACAGTCAGTAGCCTATAGCAAATGAGAAGTGGAAAACACAACCTCGGGTGTATTTTACTCCTTGGAACAAAAGAGAGTATACTTTAAGATTCATTCAGTACAGTACAGTACACAAATATTAGTACAGCCCTTATTTATTTCCTATTTACATTCTAAATTGGAATTTTGGACCACACACCAAATGGCCTCTAGGTGGAAATGCCCTGTCATCTTCCCAGTTCCTCACGTCTTTCATTTTCTTCAGACCCAGGAGGACAGAGGCACGACAGTCATCTCTATTAAGGTGCATGTCGCAGCTGTCTCTGCCCTTCATGAGGCAATTGACAGTCTCACTTTTTCCAGACAGCCATTAGTATCTCAGTTCAATAAGGGAACACACCATTTATGCTCAGCTCACAGCTGGCGAGCCTCCAGTTGGGATCTCTCTCTTGTCCTCAGATGCCTGACAAGAGTCCCTTATGAACTCATGTACAGCCTTGTGATCTGCAGTTGCTGTTTCACCAGACTGTGTTGCTCCTAGTACTCTGTTCTGCTAAGCGTGTAAGTGAATTACATGCCCTGTCAAGTGAGTGATGAGTGCATGAGCAGTAAAGCAGGGGACACAGGTGTGTCTGTGTCCAAAGCCCTTGTTCCTACCTAAGATTCTCTAGTCTGAGCTTTAAGATCATAAATGTAATGTAATGCTGTGTAATGAAGAAGTGGCGTCACTGATCATAACAGAATTGGCTTGAGTTGTTTTGATTTAGAAGCAAAAATGGTACTGCAGTGGCGAAGTGCAATTTGGACATGCATTACTTCTAATTAGATGGTAATTATTGTTAATGTTAGAATAGAATAGAATAGAATAGAATAGAATGCTTTGTTTTCATTGCACAGAACTACTGTACAACAAAATGTGCAGTGCTGCCTACATAAAATCATACCAAATATTTGTATATAGTAGTACGTAGGAGACAAGCTATAAAATCCATTCTATCCTAAATATACAGCCTAAACATTTTTAATACATACCAAATAAATTATACATACTAAATACACACTCAAACATACCTACATACATACATACTAAGAAATGTTAATATCTTAAACATAGTGTAATTAGTGTAAACATACATAAATACTGGGATACAGTTTCATATAAAGCATCAGGTCGTGTCCAGTGGTCTTATGCACAGGTATCAGGTGTCCAGTAGCATTAAAGCACATGTAAGGATAGTATTACTGCATGGGTATCCAGTCAAGCTGCATATTCTGCCAGGGAAGTGTGGGAGTGGCTGATGTGTTGGTTCAGCCAGATAACGGCTCTGGGGAAAAAAACTGCTCTTCAGTCTGGTGGTGCAGGCATCGCGCCTCCCTGATGGCAGGAGGGCAAACAGTAGGTGGCAGGCCGGGGTGTGTCGGGTCCTTGGCAACGTTGGCTGCCTTGCGGAGGCCGCGCGTGCTGTAGATGTCCTCCAGGGCAGGTAGCTGGGTCCTAGTGATCCTCTGGGCGGTGCTGGCCACCCGCTGCAGGGCTTTCCTGTCGGCAGAGGAGCAGCTGGTGTACCACACACAGAGGCAGTAGGCGAGGATGCTCTCTATGGTACAGTGGTAGAAGGTCACTGCTGCTGCTTGGGAAGGTCGACTTTCTAAGCAGCTGCTCGTGACCTTCTACTTATTAATGTTGGACTGACAAAAACTGAAATATCTGCATCATTTATCCCTCCAAAATCCCCCAAAATTGGCACTGGTGTCACAAAGTTACTAAGGGTAGAAGCCCAGCAAATATGAAGCTTGAATCTAATTTTACCATAGACACTGTCAGTGATCCAGTTGCCTGTCAGCCTATTAGTGGGTTGGAGAGGATGGGTTTTCAGGTTGAAAAATTCAAGTCTGTGTGGAGGTGCTAAGCATCGTCCATTATTATGCTAAAATACAAAGAAGAAATGCCAACAAAGAAACCTGTAAGGAGAGAGAGACAGTTCTTGGACCCTTGAATCCATTGAACCCTTACCCGTTTCCATTAGGGATGGGACGATACACTTACACTCACGATATGATGCACCTCGATATGCCAGGGTCACGATACGATACGTCACGATACGATATCAAAAAAAAAAGAAAAAATATTACTGAGTAAATTATAACTTATTTGCACACAAACAGGGAAACAGCTTTCTGTTTCTATTTCAGACCTTTTCTCTATGTTGTTTAGTCTCTAGGTTGTTAATTTCTCTAAAACAAGCAAAAATTATTTTACACACACTGCTTTCCTATTTCTATATCAGCCTCCCTCTCTAGGTCATCTAGCCTGGCCTAGGAGTTTTTCTTAAAAATAAAAAACAACCTTAGGCTGGCTTTACACGGTGAAACTTTCACACAACTTTAGTTGGATGAAACTTAGGTGAAACTAAATTGCAACTGAGTTCCATGGTGTAAAGCCCCCTGCAACCCACTTGGAACCTATGTGAAACCCAGCCGCAACAGCTGCAAAACTCTCAACTTTGTGAAACTAGTTTCATGCAACAGTCAATCAAAAACGCTGACAAGGTTCCGCGTGATGATGTCACATGACTGTTGAGCTGCGGGGAAAGTTGATGTTACCTGGCGTTAATAGTCACCGACCGGCGATCAGCTGAAAACTGAACAGTTTTGGAAAGTAGCGGTGTTTTCTCCAGCACGGATTAAATGTGTTTGTGCTGGACACAAACACACTGAACCATGGATCATGTAAGCAGCCTAACTAATTATTGTGTTGACCTAACGTTAGTAGATCTGTTTTCTTTGTGAAAATGCGATCATAGTTACATACGTGGACACGGTGGATAGGCTGCTGTGGATTTCCCCTCTTGTTTTAGTGGTACTGAGTACCGGACTGTACCGGCTTACTTGCAAATAGATCTCCGGCCAATTAAAATATAATCGGTCAATAACTAATAATTGGCGGATAACTTGTAGAAACCAAAAGTAAATAAAAAAGATCTAATCTGTCATGGGCAGAGCGCAGAGCAAAATCATCTGAGATAGTTCTACTGTTTATTTCGCGATACATTTTTTTTGCAATACGATGCATATCGTCACATTTTGTATCGCGAAATTTCGCCAAACGATATTTCGTCCCATCCCTAGTTTCCATCATAGGAACCAGCCTCAGGGGTTGAGGTCCTCCACCCAAAAATGGTCTGTTGCGTCCGAGGTAGTACTCTCAGAGTTCCTGGGGACTGTTGTCACTGAACTCCCTCGACTTGTTAAACATTTGATGCAAAGCAGTGCAAAAGCATCAGAAGCGGTGGCGTGATGTGTGTGATGGAAAAACACAAATCATTAAAAGATCCTTTTATCAAGAAATTGTTTGGCCATTACTCTACAAAAAAGCAATTTCCTCTTTTCAGCTCTTGCTTCTCTAGCATCTTTAATCTCATTTTGGACCTTTGTGCATCTTTTCACCAAAACTAAATGCAACATCACAGTAACGCGGCAGTAAATAATCATGAACATAACAAGTTCACTGTTTTGGGGGTGCAATGGAAACATAAGGTGTACAGTAGCTCAGGGCACTCACTTTGCCCCTGGAATCCCCTTTCAAAACCAAGGAACATTTTGGTGGAAACAGATATTTGGTCTCCAGACTGTAATGACTGTAATGACTAGAGACTGCGCTGACTACATGCCTGTGCTGCCCTCCTTGTCAGCAGGTTGTAATTTGTTCAGTAAATTAGATTCCCCATCTGATCCATCTTTCTGCGTGGGCACCGGACCTCCAATACCTCTTTGTTGGATGTTCAAAGTGCGAAACGTCTTCACTGAAGGAGAAGATCCTACTTGGGTATCACGATGTCAGCTTAACCCCTCACAGCAAAAGTTATCCTTTGACTAGGGTCAATTCACCCCTAAGGTGGGGCGTTGTGCCAGATAATTACATTTTTACAAAGTCCGTTTTCATAGCCCTTTTGTGCCGATACATTCTGAGCATTTCACTTTAAAGTAATCATCCTGAAATAAGTGTAGATGCACTGGTCTGTCTCATTTTTCCCTGCCAAGAAGGTGTTTTCAGTAAATACTGGTCCATTTTATCCCACTCTCCCCTACTCAATGTAGAAATTAACTGGAGGCTTTTTATGCACATGTAGATCCAGCAGCCAGGAGGGATTTACTCAATATCTTGATAGTATATTCATGACTAATTGACTTATTGTAATGAATCTGGATATTAATTCTAGCCTAAGCAGAGCAAGTGATGAGAAACTTATCAAAATACCACACATGGGGTAGAGATAATTAATTACATTTATTCATACTGCTCAAAATGAGCAACATTTTTGCATAGTTGTATGTTTTATAAACTTTTTTCTTATGTCTGTAATTTTAATTTTATTCTGATTTGTTGTTCTGAGCTGCATTTTAAATTACATTCATTCCAAAGTACATGTTTTTTAAGCTCTTAAAACTTGGACCAGTGTAAATTGGCCACTTGTGGGGCCAGGTTGTCAGTGAGTTTTATTTACTATTCTGGAATTTCCAAATTTTGCAATCGAATGAACCACGGGGATCACAGTAACAGTGTGTTTAACCAACGGGAAACTCCCTTGTTTAGTTTAGTGTAGTTTATTAGTTTGTTTAACAGGGACCAGGCACAACATACCCGCTGGGCCAGAGTTAGCTGGGTAGATCATTTACATCTGCGGCATTTTAAGGATAATTTCACCATAACTGAACTGTAATTTCACTGTTTGTACTTTAAAAAATCCAGCATTCTACTGCAAGACCTACATACACAAAAATGAAAGACATATAAAAAAAATACAAATATGCAACAAGTTTTACATTGTTCAAAACCACACCAAATTGATATACATGCAGCAAAATATGTAGCGGTGATCTTGAACAAAATGTTTTATCCATGAATTCTACAAAGAACTTATAGTCATTAAGAGTCTACAAATACTACTGGAGAGAACAAATGATTTAATGTTTAATATTCCATATAAAAGGCCCCTTTTTAAAATCTAAAATCAAATCCAGAATAAATAAATAAATGAAATAAAATAACAATAATTCAACATTTGTATGTTAAGGAAAGGATAGTTAGGTAGAGCTTGATGATTTTGCCACTTCACACTGTACAAGGAAATTGCCAAATGAAAGATAATCGTGAATCATCCTGTGAAAGAGTTCTGACTAAAAAGGAAATATCGGATACTTGAGTTGTATTATGTAGTAAAAGGAATGAAAGGTCAAATACCTGTAAAAGATGCACTAACTGGCACAGAGTGTTTACAGTAAATTCAGAATAGGCTGGTTGTGCCCTTTCATCTTTGAGGGCATCGTATCATTATCCTTTGATAAGGGAAACTCAAGGCAGCAACATAATTCTCACCAACAGTAAAAATGAAACCTCTTCTTTTGGCTTTGATACTTCAGTGGGACTCTCTAGCACCAAACTCTCTATTTGAAATGACTGTTTTTCTACATTTTACACACTGTGTCCCACCTCGTCGAAACAGCTCAAAAGGTCAGAATTCAAAATCCCCAATCGGAAATGTCTCGCTTTTCTCTTGGATGTCTCACTCTGGTTTCACTTTGATTCATTTTAATACCTGTGGCCTGCTGTCAGAAACCTGCTGTGAAATCCTTTGATGCTGATGTGAACATGTTCTCTAAAACTTGGTTGAGCTATTCAGTTCATGATAGAGAAGTCTCCATTATTGGCTATAGTGTGTCTTGTTCTGATTGGCCCAAAATGAGTGGCAATGTTGGTGTTTATGTGAAGGCTCAATATCACATCAGTGAGTCTCCATGCAAGTCCATCTCTAAAGCAATGGAATTCCTGGCTCCGGGCCTTGAAGTATGCAAGGGTCTTTATGTAACAGTGCTTGGTTGGCACAGGCCCCCTTCAGCTGGAAGTGACGCTTTGCCACATTTGTAACAGCTTTTATCTAAACTGAGCTGCTGGCTGGTGACCAGAAGTGCGATTGGCCTAAGCTGACATCTGATGTTCTACTCTCTGTCGCCTTGTCTTGACAAATGCTGGCTACAATGCTCCACTCTACATTATTCATTAATACTTAAGTACTCAAGTCTTTGAATATGTAAATTAGCCCCGTCCTGTTGCTGGTACAATCCATATTTTCCCAAAAGAAAAGACACATATTCTTTTTTTGTTTGTTTTGTTTTGTTTGCATGCATTGTACAAAGCATCATTGCCCTATGATTTGTTTTAACAACCTAAAGACAGAACAGTGAAACAATACATATGTATAAATAAAATAAAAACAAAGAATAAAATAAAGATCCAACTGTTGTCCACGGTATCCTGTTATTTAAATATCAGTTGTTGACATATTATTCAAAAGAAGAACATTCTAAGCAGGACATCAATTAGTTAACTGGAAAACATTTGAGCTCATCCTAGATGCTGAACCTGTCTGTAAAGTTTGTTATAGTTGTTACTTTATGCAAATCATGAAAAGACCTCCTCTATTCTCTGACTGCAGAGTTCACTTAGGATGACCTGCAGTTTTCACCTGAGCATTATGATCTTATTCATTTGCTTCATTTGATGCTGCCTGGCTAAACCAAGCAATGGAAAGTCAGACAAAATGTAGTAAACAGCTCTCTCTAGTGGGAAACAGTGGCCATGATGAAAAGGATTAAAAATGAAATCAAAAAGAGACTCCTGTGGCTGAAAAGTAATTAGAAAAGTAAAAAAGTAATGGATTTGTTATCCACATTTGCACTTGTAGGTTGGATGCATGCATTATTGTTTTGCTGAAGGAAATATGTATTTTCCCCCTCATGCATAATTTTCTTACATAATATACAAAGTTGTCTCATAGTCATAAGATGAAAGCGGTACCAATAAAGCTGAAGCTGAGTGAGTCTTTCCTCTTCTGTCCTGTGACCATCTTGGATTTTGTTTACATGATCCAATTGAGTTTGTAGATACATATTTTGTATTGTGTTTGCATTGAGTTGGCCCAAATACTCAGTTGTGTCTGTTATAATTTCACTCTATAATTTCACTACACGTTTTAGCAGTGTGAGTAGACATCCAGATTTGCTAAGTGAGTGTGACACTTTGGTGAAGGGAAAATTGAACTGGGCATGTGTGAAATGAGTGTGGTAGTGAGCTTTAGGGCCAGCTGGTGGCCCTATTTGACTGGCTTAAAGGGGCAATAAATAAGACTTTTTTCTGCCCCACGTTGCAAAATGACCATATCATACCTGTGGGGAGTTGATAGTGTCGTTGATCAGTGCAAATGACTCAGCTCCTTCAAAGTGTTAGACATAGAAATGGAATTAAATATTAATTTCACGTCTGTGGTGTTGGCTTGTGGCTTTGATGAAGCTTCTGTTGCTTTATTCATTTAGTGTCCTTACCTGCTTATTTCTATTCAGGGTCACAGCGAGTTGGAGCCTGTCCCAGCATGCATTGGGCAGGAGACAAAGAAACACCCTGGACAGGTCACCAGTCTGCCACAGAGATGGACAGACACCCCCATTCATATCCAGTTGATCTGCATGTTCTGGAGGAAGCTGGGAAGGAGAACATGAAGAGAACGTGGCAACTTCACGCAGAATGGATTTGAAGCCCCTCTTGTTCTGAGATGACACTGAGCCACTGTGATGTCCTCATTCAGACCAGACGAAGCAAGTCACTTTATGAATTAATCAATTCGGACGAATCTAACAATCATAACAATCTCTTTGTACCTTTATATGCTCAGACTAGAAGTTCAGAGAAAAACTTACACATCGACATCCTCTATATAGACTTGATTCATTGATCAGTCAACAAGCTATGGGTGAAAATAATTTATTTAATTTTATTGCACTTTTAATGCAAAGAAAATGCGCCTAAATTGCTGACAGTGTGACTTGAAGTTTGTTTGTCCATGAAAGGAAATACATCACTTAAAAAAATGCTATGCTTATTTTTAAGGGCTGCAAAATCTTGTAAAAAAAAAAAAAAAAAAAGATTTTCTGCCTTCAAATTTGGACCCACAGATTGTGATTATTTTTGCTCGGCCAAATGTATTTCTACAAGCCGACCAGGGGCAGCATGCAGCCACTCAGTGCACAGGGCTGACGGGATGATGATGAGCTCAATGCTGCAGCACCAACTGGACACCCGTACACACACACACACACACACACACACACACACACACACACACACACACACACACACACACACACATACACGCACACACATACACACAGTTTTGACAACTAGTAACATCTGGATGTAACAACTATTAATCCATCTGTGCTGAAATTGTCAGCAACATTATGTTTATAT
>OMLF01057721.1:5642-18880 GCA_900302615.1 Holocentrus rufus | reverse complement strand
TACTGAATAAAATCCTGTTTTTCTTCCAAAAGGTCAATAATCCACCAGTGGGATGAGATAATCCCACTCGTTTCCAATGCTAATCAACTTGTTTCCAGAATTTTCTTGAATCAAGTGTCATTTTCTTGATCCTCGTGGGCTGATCTGCCTTATTCTGCCTTGTTTCAACATGTTTATACAAGTGAAACTGCATTGGAAACAAGTGGGATTATCTCATCCCACTGGCAGATTTTTTTTACCTTGTTGGAAGAAAAAGAAGATCTGAACACTGAAGATGAAACAGAATGACTTGATAAATTGAGATATTTTGCAGTGCACAAATAATCAATTTGGTGCTAATTAGGAGAGTTATTGATTTGTCACTTCCTGTGAGTGTAGAAGTGAATAAACCCGACATCAAGGACTTCATTTTGGTGAATCTATAGCGTTTCAGTTTTTGAGGATGTGGATGTTCCCCTCTCCATAAACATCTCACCTTCTCACCTCAGTGTGGCTGTAAGTCCCGTCCTGAACACCCACAGAGCAGACAGACAGACGGTTGACTCATTTGATAATAAGAGGTGTGGTATTAAAATAAACACTCAGTACACTCCCAGCTGTCACAGATCATCACCCAACAGGTAAAACCGACTTTACAGCCGCGCCGGAGTTTGCCAGATCGTCTTCGTTTGCTAACCAAACATTTCAGAACGAGCTGCTGAATAACCGAACTCCGGCAGCTGCTCCCCCAGGAGCCTGTTATCACCACCGGCACTCTTTTTTTTTTTTCTCTGACTGTTCTTATTAATAATTGCAAATTGGCTGATGATGCAGACACATGCAGAAGTGTGGAACAGAACCAGATCTGGGTCAGACAGTGCGCAAAGAATCCAGAGAGTTTGTTTTAGTCTCACAGCCGAGCGGGGATTACTGTAGGAATTCATCATCAACAGGAAAAAATATCCCAAGATGACTGAAATAGTCTGAAGTTCATGGTACAAGTTTGTGTTATTGTCCTACATGGCGAACTGCACCCATGTGGCACTTTAGCAGGTAAAAAAAGCTAAAAATGATATTCAAACATTGTTTAAATCTGATCTACGCAGAACAGAGAGTGAAACATTATCTGGGTCACACCGCTGACTTTTTGGAGTCACTCCTCAACATGAAAACAAGTGAGTGACGAGGCTACGGGTGCCCAGGGCAGCCAATATTAGAGTCAAAACAAGGCTTAGGGCAAGAGTGTGGCTTCACATTTCTGCACCTATTTTATTATGACTATTTCATCAGTCAGTCAGATTTTGACAACGCAGTTCCTACATAATAATGTGCTGTGCATGAGAAAAGAAAAACTAAATAAAATGCAGAAAAAGTAAATAAAAATAAAATTGTTGAAAAAGGTAGAGATAAAAACAAATAAATGTTTAACTAAAAGCAAATAAAATGAAATAAAATTACTGGTCAGCAAACATGAGTTCACAGTTGTTCCTCGGTTTTAATGATCTGGAAAGCATTTATTTTTATGTAATGAATGAAGTGTGTGACTATCTGAGTTTTTTTGGCTGCTGACACAAGTTTCCTCTCTGAAAGCAATAAAGTCTCTTTCGTTTCCTTCTTATTCATTAACTCGTTTTACATTTTACACTTCAGGCGTTCAGCTGTCACTCGTATGATTTACAGCGAGCGTCACGCCAGAATAAACCTCAGCTCCAATAGCAGATCACCAGATGATCAGACCTGAGACAAACGCAAGGAAAGGAAGTTATATTAAAAAATAAATCACAGCTGAAGAGGACAGAAGCCCTACAAGGCCACAAATTCATTTTATTAAGTTTGATTTCCTGTGATAGATTTTTATTTTTTAGATCTCATGTTGTTGTGATCACAGGATAATGAATGTTGTTCCCAAAATCTGCAAGCCTGTTGCTTCTCAAGATTTCCATCATGCTTGACATGCAAAACAGACTGAAGGAAGTTCTCAACATTAACGCAAGTAAACCTATTTCTACATTTGTATTCGACACAGAATGAGGATTTAATATAGACTAAAGCCCTAACTTCTTATCTGAGGTAAACAGGTTTACGTCACTACATCAGTTATGTCATTATGAACATGAACTGTCTCATGATAACGACAAAAATTACTCAAGATCTCAACTGGTTATTGCAGGAAGATGGAGCCCTTCAGTCTGTACCGCATGACGAGTGCCACGGAAATCTCAACAAACAGGCAACGACACTTCATTCCATTATCTCATGAGATCTCAGGTCCACTATGACATTCATCACAGGAGCACAAACTTTCATTATCTGGAGATCTGGAGAAAAGTATCCCGTTACATTGGGGGAAACATTTGTTACCTCATGATGACTCAAGATCTCAAGAAAAACAATGTGTTACCACGGGAATTTCCTCTTCCCCTGTGGATCCATGGCCTTTTAGGGCTTCTTTACAAGACACACAGAGGGAAGGAAACTTTTGTTTTCCCAAGATAAGAGCATACTAGCGATATGAGGCAGATCCGAGGTGCTCATATTGTGGAGATTTGTAGAGTTTTCACCTGATGACTGAAGCCGGTGGTCGACTGTTCAGTTTATTCCTCATCTGGGACGTTTGGATGGAGATGATCCGAGTCCAACAGCCAAGGCCAAACACAGAGCCTCAGATGGAGCTCTGTGTCCATCTTCACTGGACTCTGGGAGATAATACGTGACCTCTGTGGACCTCCGCCAGCCTGGACCCACAGCGCAGGAGGAGGCAGGGAGGAGCTGAAATGTCAGAGGCGATGTGAGGACGCCGTGTCCTTGTTTGACTAGTTAAAACAACAGGCGGGCTGTTGTGCTGCTCGTTTCATGGCTCCGGTGCTTACTGTACATGCCCGGAGGCAGGTTGCCAGACATGCTGCGAACACTGAAATGTATTGAAACCCTCGACCAGAGCTTATCGGAAATGAGAAATGTGACGACACGCGCGTTCCGCACTGGTAAAAATATCTGTGTTAACATGCCATTAAATCCTGTGTTATGTTTTTGGTCTCAAGATCTCGTTTTTCTGGGAGCCGGGCGAGGTGACGTCACACCAAACAGCAGCAAGCGGCTGTTTGAAAAATTTGACCTGAAATAACCAGAAATCCTGCAGGGCGACGTCAGTAAATCAGCCTGTGATGTTTGATACCAAAGAAACCAAAGAGGGAAAAAAAATCTATTTCATTCTTACTTTCAATTTGTCGCCTCCTAAGAACAGAAATGTGTGTACTTATTTTAGAGTAAATTTTGTAGTATCCCAAAAATTTCATATGCTAAATAAAGCAAAATACTCTTCCCCTAATATCTTTCTGGTAGATTTTTGTAATGAACCTTGAACTTTTTTTGTGAATCTTCTGAATGACTAATTTTATTTATGAATGTTAATACTTTACTGTACTCTACTTTCTTTGTAGATTTTTTATTCATTTAAATTTTTTTCTTATTTTGTATTCCTTTATTCCTTTATTCTTTTTTATGAGGATATCTGACTTGTGTAATTACTACGTTTCAATAAAAAGGACAAAGCAACAAACACGTACATACAAATAAATATATGAATAAATAAATTTGTGTCTGTAGCATGACAGTTTTATTCTGCTGTGATCATTTCAGGAATTTTCTTGAATTGAGTGATAGTATGTTGAAAGAAATACACACTAGCCGCCTGCACTGTCGACACAATTCCTGAAACTTTTGTTCATTTGCAGGACTGAAGACATTTTACCCGACATTTAAACAAGGAGAATGTGACACAGCCATGACTGAACATCATTAACAGAGAAGCTGAGGGAGGAAAAAGAGGTTTCTTTAGAGCGAGGAAGCTTCTGGAAAGTCCAGGCCTCGGGGTCTGAGAGCAAAATGATTCCTGATCTCAGTAAAACGACACAGGAACACAAATACAAAGACCCACTGTACTTATTTCATAAAGATTCCTCATTGACCTCCATCATGTCCCAACTCAAACATTAATTGTTTTTATGGGTCACCTGAACTTTTAATTTGGACTTTTCCCTGCAAACATCTGATGCACCAACCCAAAGATGAAACGATGTCTGCATGGTTTGGTTAAATCATCTAAAAACTTAGATGCTAAGTCGAATGTTTCCAATGTTGTCTTGATTTGAATTTTGGCACAGTGTGAAAATGCTCGTTTGCACGCTCGTTTGGGATGAGGTTGAACCTGCACATCATGTAAACACTGTGGCCCAAGACTAAATCTCCATCTTCATTCATTCAGTCTCCTCTTCAGTGTTCAAATCTTGTTTTTCTTCCAACAAGGTCAAAAACTCCTCCAGTGGGATGAGATAATCCCACTTGCTTCCAATGCAGTTTCACTTGTTTGAGGAATTTTTCTGGGAACAAGAAAAAAATCTGTTGAAACAAGGCAGAATAGGACAGATCAGCAGGATAAAAAAAAAAGACAAATCCAAGAATACTGGAGACAAGTTGATTGATTAGCATTGGAAACAAGTGGGATTATCTCATCCCACTGGTAGATGTTTGACCTTGGTTGAAGAAAAACAAGATTTGAACACTGAACATGAGCGTAAAAGATAGGAGATTATTTGATGTTCTCAAGGAGGAAACAGAGAAACTGTTTAAGTAGGAAAGAAATCAGGGGAAGTCTGGGTCAAACACTCCAATTTCTTTCCCCAATTCAATTCCACTGGCAGATTTTTTTTACCTTGTTGGAAGAAAAACAAGATTTAATTCAGTATAACAACATGACCTAGAGTGGGATTAAAAATAAAAAATTTGTCAAAAGCACAAAGCTGAAGGAGATAACTGATGGATTCACTCCTGCAAAAATAAACCAAATCATCAGTTTGGACTTGTGTGTTGGTTTTGCTGCCGCTGTTTATTGTGACTAAAGTTGTTCTGAGATGCTGCAGCCCTGTTCTCTGACCCCCAACTTCCCCTGATTTCTTTCCCTAATTTAATCCCAGTGGCAGATTTTTTTACCATGTTTGGAGAAAAACAAGATTTGAACACTGAAGATAAGACTGAAGGACTTGTTAACATGGAGATTGTTTGCAGTGAAGTTTTATGTTCTTCTTCTTCTTCTTCTTCTTATTATTATTATTATTATTTTCATGTACCAAAAAATTTACAGGAATTTGCTTTGATGATGTCGGGTCAGAAAGTTGCAGTTTCACGGTACATCCATTTGGTACAAGAACAACACGACTTCACATGCGGTGAGAAGGGAATGTGCCAGACATACAACAGACAGTAAACCATACAGCACATCGCCATGCAAACACAGAGCTCCATTCATCCACAGCCTTCAGAAATGCAGGTCGTCCGGAGGAATTAAACATGCCGCCCTGAGGGAGAAGCATCAGGCAGATTTTTTTGTTGATAAAGTGTTTTTGGCTAGACATTAGTCCTGTTGTATTTTTGGACGGTGCCCTATTTCCTCTTGTTGCGTTGCTGTTTGCCAGGTGCTGGGAAGGTTTTCGTCCCCTATAAGACAGGCCTGAAATCCTCAGTCTAGACTAACAGTGACTGTTCTTGACTTTTTGTTATTAGACTCAGAGAGTTCAAGTCAATGTTTTTTAAGACAAATGTCAGCTAAATTTAAGACTGATTTTCAGGCATGTTTTTCTAATTCAAATCATTGTTGCAGGTAAGGATAAAGCTAAGTACTTTATAATTGGTTCAGGCCAGAGGTCAGTTTTAGGTAGGAACATGGTGGGTTTTTAACTAGATGATTGTAAGAACAGTATTTTATCAGTTTCTTTTAAGATCAATAGCAAGCTGCTACGGTAATAAATCTAACCTTATCTTTTTCCACAGAACTTGGGCTACATAAGTCCAAGTATTTTATTGGATTGATCTGTACAGGTCAGTTTGACACGTGAGTGCAAAGTGAGTTGGGTCATATAAAGGAACAGAGGCAGGATGAGCTTCACAAGGCTGACAGCTTTTTTAGCAGCACAAATGAGATGTGATGCAGATGAACTCAATTTTCAAAAGGAATAGATGTATAAATGAAATTAGAAAATGTGTATGTTGAAATGAAGACCTCTAAAATTAAAATTTAATGACTTGTAAGGCTTAATATTTGTAAAACAGAATTTTAGACTTTCTAGGGACCTGTGATTTCTTTTGGTTTTGGCCTCTGACATCGCCTCCATTAGTGTCGTCGTAAACCCAAGGTAATCAAGTTTTTCAACCAGAGTGACACCATGTTAGAAATACACATAATGTGTTTTTTTTTTTTTTTTTTTGCATCTTAAAAAGGCGTGAAGGTTGTATTTCGAGACTGAGCAGTAACAGATAATTTATAATGGCCTCAGCCGGAGTACCCTTCAATCCACCGTCTTAAAAGAAGCTCTTCGCTAATTCTTGGAGAATGTCAGTCCGATCCTTTATGCTCATGGTAAATGTCTGGTTCTATTTTAAGTGCCGGCATCCAAAAGAGAGGGAAAAGAAAAAAAAAGCAGAGAAATAATTAAACTTGGTGGCTGAAGGGCCCCGAGAGCCTGCATGAAGGTTAAGGTTGCGGGTTCAAGTCCCCTTTCAAATTCCTCATTTGCAAGTGTGTTTTGAAAGCAAACATCTAGTGGAAACGCTGAAAAGCTTTAAGAGAAGAAGTGCTGAGGCTGTGGAAATTATTAGCTCATCGCGCTAAGCAGTAACACAAAGCTGTAGTGTTTTCGGATTTGACACACGACTTTGCTTTTGATGATCAAGAGCCGGCATCTAAAGGAAAACTTGAAAGGCTCTTGTATATGAAGACTCGGCGGCTCTGTCAGTAAAGAAGCTACATAAAGATTTGGAGGTTATGGGATCATGCTACAATCTCTTCTGAAAACCTGAAAGCAGCGGAGACTGAAAAGCTGCAGGAGAACCAGCAATAGACCTGTGGTTCAATGGGCTGAGGATGAATACGCAGGTTAAAAGAAAGTAGGTTATGAGTTCAAGCCCCGACTATGGTCTTTGCAAGTTTTAATTGCTTTTCAAAAGTAGTTAAAATCCACATTATAGACAGAACAGCTCCATTAGAACAACTGGCGAGACGGCGTTGTCAATGCCAACTCTTGATACTTCTCCAGTGTCCGTAAAGTAAAAAAAAACTTCCCTCCAGACGGGTTTAATGATGTGGATTTATTCCAGTGTTTTGACATTTAGTGACATTTACATAGAAAAGACACTTACAATTTCCTGTTTCTGTAAAGACTTGGTCTGAGATCTGGCTGCTCGTCAGCAGCTTCTCAGAAAGAAAAATAAATTATTTTTCATCATAAATATTTTTTCTATCCATCCTCAATATATTCAGAGACACCGGAGACGACTCCGCATTCAGGCGCTGTCTTTGAAACACCCACGGACAGTACGATCCCGACCAACAAAGGCAGAGCCCTATCTCTTGTCTGTATCTAGCATTGTGTTTATGTATATTCATATATTTTACATATTTAGGGACTCAAAATGTACACAGTCAAATTGTAAACAGTAATTTTGTACAGCTAAAAATGGGAGACATGCTGATAGCATGTCTCCCCTTGACGTGCTGCCCTTTTAAGTGTTTGATAATTTTTCATTGCAAACTGACAGAGTGCACCATCTCCTTTCTATAACGTCTCTGGTACATTTTTTGTGCCTTTTCTACCACTCAACTGAAACATGCCTGTTAGCATAGCGTGACATCAAGGTATGCTAACAAACTCCAGCACATAGTAATAAATAAATCTGCTTTATCACAAAATAGTTTCAAATTGTACCGTCAGTAAAAATAAACAGTTATTTTGAAGAATGGTACTTCTCAGAGTGTTAAATTATTGATGCATTAACCTGTAAGAAGTATTTTAATGTTGTAACTCTAACTGCTCCATATACTGTTGGCTAGTTTGAGTATGTTGGCCAGGATGAGGACATATAACTCCTCAACAAATATCTTGGATCTTTACATGTCAGAAGACGGTACTCAGGTACTCATAAATACCATAAGATGTGAACATGACATATGAACGTCAGTCAAAGTTAATGCTAGCGTCGATTAAGCAGGTTTAGCTAGTGCTAGCTAGATGCGCAACAGTGATGGTTAGCTTGCTAGCAAACAAGCTGACATGTAAACACAAATTATATCGGTGGGAAAATGGGAATTCCAACTTATAAACACACTAATTTTAAGCGTGTCTGCTGAATTTAGTTATTTATTTACATCAAGTTGCTGTTTGCTGTAGAGCTCATGACCTCAAATACGACATTTCTTCACAGGTGCCAGGAATTGTACTGTATACAGCCATGTAAGATGTGCCAGTCTTGTGTCAACTTTTACAAAGTATTTATCTCTACAAATTATACCTGCAGTATGTCTATAGAAAACTCCCATGTGTCTCTTTGTGTCTTGTAGTAACCGCCGGCGTATCGTTAAGTGTCTAACTGGGGCCGGTTTATTTAATAACTCAATATCCATGCTGTAGTTTAGCATTTCCTTGGAGCAGCCTCAAATGTGTTTGGTGATCTCAGTGAGCTGTATCAGTGTCTTTAGCCATCACATCAAATAGCCCACCACAGTAATAACATCTGTCCCCTGTCAGGGCTCAGACCAGCGCTCAGAACAAACTGGTGCTGATGGTGCAGCTGAGCTCCCGTCCTGCCCGGCGGTTTGGAGCTCTGCTGCTCCCCTCCTCCTCATGTTGTGTGGTAAGTGTTCACACGACTGACATTAATAAAGTAGAACATCTTACATGGCTGGGATTTGATTTCGGCATCTTGATGCATCCCAAGCATCTGTTTATCCCATTCAGCTTCATCCAGGCTTCCCCATTCATCATTTTATGTGCTCACATTACTTACAAACATCCTTGCAGGATGCAGGGAGACGAGCATCCGAGCGCTGGTTTTACATTCCCTAAGAGTTTGTTCATCCCGTGGAGCTTTCCGCGGGCTGTGGCTCGCCGCTTTCATCAGCTTCTTTATACAGCCGCCGACTTTATCAACAGCAAATACACAGCGCAGTTACAGGAGGAGGAGCAGCGAAGGGGAGAAATGTCAGTTTTATTTGGGGATTGGGCCGCCGATAGCAGATTTTTTGTGCAGATGTTCAATATATCTAAATTTGGCCATTTTTAAGCTTAAAAAATTTGAAAGAAACGACAAGTACTCTGTTTACCCATCAGATTTGTGGAAAAGCCTCCGAAACAGCATTTCCAGAGCATCATGGGACATAAAAACCCCACTGAAACCCACACTAATGACTTTAGATGGGTTAACAGCTCCTTAAGAAAGGATGAGGCAGATTTCATTGCAGATTTAATAAACAATAATAACCCGCACACTGTTATGAAAATGGATAAAATGGGATTTAGCAACGCAAGAAGTGTATTTATGCAGACTTGCATCGGTAAACCTCATTTTTGGAGTTTATTTTTTCATACGAGTGCAGGTTACTGTTGTTTGACCTGTATTGATCTTTTGCAGGTGTGCCAGGTGTGTTACACTGGGAAGTTTTAAAGAGCGTTTAAAGAGCGTTCAGATTTGACAGACACACTCCTGAAGCCGCCGAGTACAATCATATCACTCCATCGAATGTGAAGAACACCGACTGTCTGCTTGTTTTGTTTTCACCTGAATCTGGACGGTCAAAGACATTTAACAACATTACACAACATTCCTGACAGGATCCCAGTTTTTTTTTTTTTTTTTTTTTTTTACCAATTTGAGCAGGAAACAAATTCATTTCAGAGGAACATCAAACTGAACTGTGGCCTGCCAGAAATAATGTCTGACCTCCGTTTGTACCTCCCGCTGCTCCTCCCCAGGTGGAGGAGGAGGAGGAGGAAGCGGGGGGGAGGAGGAGGAGGAGAAACGTCCTCGGCGTTTCGAGGACACGGTGTAATTCCCTCTGACAACATCTTTAAATGGCTGCCGCTGATTTTTTCCAGCGCTGCTGCCGGTGCGGAGCGTAGGGGGGGTTGATGTAACCGGGCTGAAATCACAGTTTTAACATCCCAATCTGTCAGAGTATCTGAAGACGAGACATCTGACAGGCGCCGCGCCGCAGAGGGTGTCAAACACACAAAAACACACACAGACAGAAATGCAGGCTCTCACTTTAATGCAGATGTGTGAGCAAATGTGCACAAACACACACACACACACCAGTTGTATTTACACTTCCATGTATCGAAACTGCTGATTTTAGGGCTTTTGGAGGATTAGGGAAGTCTGTCTTATACTGTAGCGATGATTTCTCTCTATCTGGGGATTTGGTTCCATGTCTGTCGCCGTTTTGAGCAAATACACTCTGCAAATGCTGTTTTTATGGTTTGTTTCATCCTACTTAAAGTGGCTTTAAGTAATCAATCACCATTTGTAAGCATCAACAGCGCTCGTCTGCTCCGGCACAATAGTGATGCACACAATGCTTTGTCGTTTGCTGTTTTCGGGCTGAACAAAGCCTTTTCCACACCGCAGGCGTCGTCTTCAAAGTGAGTTTCTTCTGCGCTCCGAGTTGAAAGTGTCTCAACTTTCAACTTTCGCTGCCCCAGGAATTACATCAGCGTCAGACAGCGAAAAAAATATTAGCTAAAAAATTTAAGTAGCCTCTTAGACTTTCCCAGGAATACTAACTTTTGCTTCATCCTCTGTCTGAAAACAAACTTCTCTTCCAACGGTTTGTACAAGGTCTTGAAAGTTAGGAAAAAGCTTAATTTAACATTTTCAAGGTTGGGAATATGCTTTAATTCAAATGGTTTTCAACATAATCTGATGTTTCATCTACACAATCACTCATATTGTAATATCTGAAACAATCCCACAATCAACAGATATTAAATAATCCTGATCAAAACTACAGTCACAGCTAAAATGAACAGCTGGTGAAAAATAAACAGTGCGACAGTAAATGTTGATTGTTGTGAGTATAAAGGAATTTTGTAAACTTTATTTTTCACAACTGCGTTTAAAGTAACAATTTAGATTAGATAATAAAGGCTTCAAGGGCCTGGAGATTTTGGTTTAGGTATCTTGAAAGTGCTTGAATTTTATTTCCAGGAGTCTGTATGAACCCGAGTCCAGCAGAGAAACTTTGTCCTGTTGGTTTTCGTCTTCAGTTTAGCGAACACAGAACGATGTGAAGCTCCTTGTGGCCTTTGAGCTCTCGCTGCTCTTTCTGTCCGGGCTCACAGCTGTTTTCTATTTGACACCGAGTGAAGAACAAAATTAAAAATAAAGCATCTCACCTGGTCACAGCTTTAGACCGTGTCGCCGGGTTGCGGTGCAGCGTCAGCTGAAAATGCCAGAAAGCGCTGATGGTCTTCAGACTCCGCTGGGTGAGGAGAGTCTGAAGCTGCCAAGTGAAGCCAGAAAAACCACTGAGTCACTGGGATCGATCAACAACCCTTCAATATTTGTGCTCCGGGGCAGTGAAACTCACATCGTCCCTTTAAAGCCAAACTGAACTTTGTCAGAGAGTTCCCTGGACCTGATCTGAGTCCACATGGTGGTGAAACATCCTCACAAGTTACTATATATGCATATATGCAAATGCAAAAAATTATATGCAAATATAAACAACAACAAGACCCAGTACTAATTTTTTGAGGAAATTTAACGTCTCTGTTTTTGTTATTTTCCTACTTGAACTGGAAAGTAGATCCGGCAGGTTGTGTCTGCAGGAAACTTCCACATAGTAACCTTACGCCAAAAAGAAACAAACCTAATGGTACTTTCACAAATAACTGTAAATTCAAACACACACACACACACACACATCAAGTGTGTGTGGTCAAGGAACTTGTCGTCTTCTTTTTATCTGTAAGACAAAAAACAGACACCATGAACTGACGCTCTTACTTCCTCAATTTGATGTACTTCCTGTTGAAACAGGATGTTGGGGCGGGACATACCATGGATCATTCAAAAGTATAAACCAACAGGATGGGACGTCAGGAAAGAAACAGATTTGTCTGATGGGATAGATAAAAAAATGGTGAAGGTTGTATTAGTAGGATTTTTTCTTCCCGAGCTGCAGGGCAGCAGCAGGTCAGCGTGAAGTTTTCTGTGTTTTGGACGAAGTCACAGGAGTTCACTTCATGGAGTCTCTAACATGCAGACGTCGACACTTGTGACCCATTTGGCTTCCCGTCTTCAGTCCCGCGAGCTCAGACCCACAAGACTTCAACGTCTCATCAGCTCTCATTTGAAGTCTGGCCTGCACATCCAGGACTCTGCAGACCCCTATTTGTGGACTCTTATAATGTGCAAAGCCGTGTCGTCGGCCTCGTCCCAGACCGTGTGCACCACTGTGATGCAGAACTCGGTGAGGGACGTCCTGCAGCATACGGTCACATAACGCACCTCTGGTAACACTGCACCTTGTTTTAACATGTATACTGAACGTTTGAGGAACAACAAGAATTTAACATTAAATCTGAGGCTAAGTGACTTGTGAAGGTGAAGATTTTTTTGCAGCGTGAAGCTTCGACTAAAATAAACGTCAAAAACACGATGTGACATACGTGCACCTCACATCTGTGCATCTATACACCGGTTTTTTCTTTCTAGCACAGACTGCAGTGCGAAAACTGCTCCTCAAATTATGCTACATTACACGTGGGAGTTTGCATTTTGCTCCGGCGACCCGGCGGAGCTGAGGGAATGTAAAGGAAAACACGGCGCTCTAGTTAGACGTGACAACGTCAAAGAGCCGCCGAGGCTTTGATGCAGGCAGCCAGACGCCTTTCTGTGCAGCTCCCAGTGTTAATATAGGTTAATAACACACAGAGAAACACTGAGCTATACACTGAAGAGTAAACACGACAGGAGAGAGGAGAAAAGAGAGGAACACTGACGCAGCCCACACACACACACACACACACACACACACACACACACACACAGTGGAGTTCAGAGAGGCTCTGTGTTGGTGTAACTGTCTGTTCCTGCGACAACACTTTCATTTCAGCCCTGACCCAAATAGACCCACATGGCTGGCACTGTGTGCATGTGTGTGTGTGTGTGTGTGTGCGTGTGTGTGTGTGTGTGTGTGTGTGTGCGTGTGAGAGAGACCAGATTTTACTCAGTTTGCGAGGTCCTGCAGGTCTTACAATTACAGGATTTCCAGGGAAAAGGTTTTTTATCAGGCTTATGGTTAGAGACAAGTTAAATATTAGGTAAGAGGTTAAGGTGTAAATGCACATCTGGGTCAAAATGCATGTGTGTGTGTGTGTGTGTGTGTGTGCGCATCAGTTAAAGGGGTATTACACCCCAAGTTGAAG
>OMLF01057717.1:7968-19619 GCA_900302615.1 Holocentrus rufus | reverse complement strand
GACCAGATGCAACAATACCAACCAGCCTCTGTTTCAGCAGCTGATTGTGGTCTTAAAGGGAGAAAGCAATTGAAGGAGAGAGGGGAAGTTTATTTTTATTTCCCTTAGGAACAAAGAACAATAACCACATACGATTTTAGCAACATCACAGCAAAACTACAAGACCCCATTGAGATTGTTTGTCATACCATTCTAAATGAGAAACACTTTCACAAATTTGTTTCATCATGATATATTTCATCCTTCAAAGGAAACGACATTTCTTGAAACCAGCAAAATTGCCTGTCACTGCAATAAGACTTCTTTCCTAATAGAAGCTAAATAAGTCTTCAGTCAAGATATAGAAAAGTTTTTCATTTATATGTTGTATAACAATTATATAATAATCATTATGAAGTTGCAAAAATGAGTATAAGGCTTTCCCCTAGCAATCTATGAGGAAAATATCTAGAGAGTTTATGCCAGACAGAAGGGAGAAGAGAGCAAGATTTTGGTTCTCACACTGACTAACTAGTCATGTGATCTGATCAGCTGATCACATTCCAAAAACCAACATGGCCCTAATGCAACATAGTCAGACTCTAGGCACATGACTGTTACCCTGGCAAGGTGAAGTCAATATTAAGGTTAACACCAAGGAAAATGATTTGAATGGGAAATCCCATTCAAATCATTATAACATGATAAGTCGTGCACTTGAAGGCAACACTTATTCCCTCATATACCAGATCAGTGAAAAACATCCTATTTTTACAGACCCAGTAATTATCAGTTGCTTCAATTATTTCCCTCATCCTTTTATTTGGGATTATATGTCAAGTGTCTCACACAGTGTTAAAAAAATATATAGGTGGCTCCAAACCCGTGCTATAGTTTGTTCTATCAACCTTTTTCTGGCTCATTTGATATATGATAATACAATTTAAATCTAAACCACTATCTCAGTAACCAAATCAGTAAAAACCATGCATCTTTTAGTCAGGCAACATATTGCTGTGAAACGCCATCAGAAAGCCCAGCCAGGCTCCATGTTCAGACAACAGCACTGAACAGCCCCCATTCATCTGAATGTGGATTCATCATCGTCCAGTCCTTTTTGTTTGAGACCTGGCTAATGGAATGCTGCGTGTGGGGCAAAATCAATACTGGCGCCCTGCCCCGATGGAGAAAACACACACACACACACACACACACACACAGCCTGGCATGGAGAATGGTCTGCTGGGTATTGGGTATCTAAGGACTAAAGGACAAATCCAGCACAGGTCTCAATTCCCTTCAAACTTTGTGCTTACCAGATATCAAACAGTGAGGACAGTGAACCTGGACTGAAAAATAAATCTCCACCCAGGAATGCCTGAATGTATCTTAAATAATTCATGTTACAATGCCTCATGCTGATGTATTACTGGCTTTGTTTACATTGATTCAATGGATTTAAGCTATTTTATTTCTTTATTTCACTGAATGATTTAATGTGTTATGATGGATTATTACAGCAGCACAATCTTCTACATGTCAGTCTTCAAGAATAGCTAACATTTAGATGGTGCAATAAATTATAGATTATTATAGACAGCAGCATAGTTGTTTTCCTTATTTCATCATTAGCTTGTTTCTCCTAATGTGACATGTTTACAATCAGCTACCATACATATTGTGCATATAGGCAAAGTTTCAGCAGTGTTATACAACCACTCTGAGGTCAGAAATTCAGTCTTTTCTAAATGTGCATATGCCTGTCATTTGGAAAACAAATGGAAATTCTACATGGGATCAATTGTTGAAGACATTTTGCAGGTACAGGGTTTTATGACTGCAGATGAGACAATAAAGGCAAATATATTTAAAAAATCTGTGTTACTCACTGTGTGAACTGTGGCTGTACGAGACGCTGGGGGAGTGAGCTGCTGTGCTTCCATTTTGATCTGCTGTCTGTGGAACAATTGGAACACACACACACACACACTCACACACATACAGTGTGCACTTGCATGCTGTGTTGCTGTGTGATGATAACAAATCAGCATGCACTCCGAAACTTCTATACCAAACACTTGTTTTTTTTTCACTTGCTCAGGCAATCTCTTTCTCTCTCACACACACACACACACACACACAAACACACTGGCTGTGCTGAACAAATCCTACATACACACAGCCAGCCTCTTCCTTATAGACATTTACACTATCTAAAAGACACACACATAATCCTCTCTCACACATACACAAGAAACACACACACACACACACACACACACACTCGGTAGTGAACAATCCCAGTATTTGTGTCTGACAAAGCTCCCTTCTCCTTCCTCAGTCAAAGGCTTGTCTGTCTGAAAGCAAGCCTCAGTAGGACATTCATATTCTGAAGAAGAACACAAACCAACTCAGAAAAATAGCATGCATTTACAGACACTCAAACACACACACGTGTGCGCGCACACACACTACAGCAACAGTACAATGAGCATTGGATTCACATTTCCACTTCCATGTTGTTGTGGTCAGAAAATACACAACAGCCACCAGGGAGGCTGTTTTGATGAAGCTGGGATGTTGTCTTTGTTGTAACTGGTGTATCATCTCATTTGAACTCAGTTGTGCTCGGTGGTATGAGTCAGCTATCACCGCACCTGACAGGCAGACTTTACAGCAGCTACCACTCAAGTTGTCAGCAGAATAGTATTGGACAAAAATGATGTAATCTGTCCTACTTATATTTCACTGCATGGAAGATTAAACTAGTGCTAAATAGGGGTGAAAAACAAGAAATGTAAAAATCAGTATCTTGTCTCTACTTCTTCTTATATAGTACTAAATTAACTAAACATTACTTTGGTAGTTCGATTATTTTGCATATATTTGGTCACTTACATTTAAAGGAATACTCCAATGTTTTGAAAATACCCTTTGTCCAACTTACCCAGACTAAGACAAGATGTTCAATATCATTTTCACTTCTGTGCGTCTACTGGTTTGGTTCTGATGGTTAGCATTTCCTGTTAGCTTAGCATGAAGACTTGAAGTCTACAGGAGACATTATCTTAGCTCCGTCAAAGTGAAAAAAATAAACCTTACAGCAACTCTTATTGTTGCTGTAAGGTAACTGTCTTATGTACACAATGTATTATGTATTACACATTAATGAAATACACGTGTTGGAATTTTTTTTTTTTTTAAATGTAATTTTAGGACAAGTTAGATGGTAGATCTATCTATTACTGCTGAACACATATGTTCATGCTAAGCTAACGTGAAATCCTACCCATTGAAATCAAACCAGTGGACATACAGTGGTGAAAATGGTATCGAACATCTTGTCTCAGTCTGGGTAAGTCAGGGAAAAGGGCATCTTGCCCAAAATGTTGAAGTATTCCTTTAAACCTATAATTAATTAAAGTCAGCGAAGGATAAGCTACATGAAGACTACTTAAACTCAAAATGAGGAGTAAGAATATAATTTATTGCTTGAGTTTGTGGCCAGCCCAACTCGCTACTAAATCACATGCACATCCAATTTATTTTTCAATTTAGTCTTGTTTGTTTTTTTTTCTCAGATTTTAATTTTACTTAATAGCATGCACACTATAACTACTGGGGATTTTTAAATTGTGGTGTTGCAGTTTTGTGGAATTACATCAATCTGTTCGGAAGTATGGCTTTTAGCGACAAGCCAAACCCTCGCCCTTTGGCCAGCTGGTGTGAAACTTCATTCTTCCTTACCCCATCCTGCATTGTCCAGGAGCTTGTGGTTCTCAGTGGATTTGATATTTGTCAAAGCTGATAATTATCTTAGCAAAAAAAACTGCATTGCTCAGATCCAAAAGCCTGGGCCTTGACTTGGCTTGCCCAAGGTTTCGTCAATTTTTCCTTGCATGCAATCAAGTGTCTAAGGGTGGTGGTGCCATGTAGGCTAAGATAGTTGATATTTTGTGTGTTGTGCTTAGTTTTTTCTCCCCTTGTGTTTGTGTCATCATTCTGTTCTATGATTGATTGATTTTTAGTGAGAAATGGGTAGGCTTCATTTTGTAAGTCCTTTGAGACATGATGAATTGCTATATATATATGAACTTGAACTAACACTTTATTGAACAGCTTCACACCATTTTCACAGTTAAATATATTTTCTGTTCAGAATGGCAGCTGATATTTTTATTTTAAAATTCAACAACCTAGATGAGCACCTTATGCAAGCTGCTATAACAATTTCTCCCTTGTAGCTATTATGAAACTCTCCCACCAAAATGAACATAAATAAATGAGAAGGATACATAATTAATTTGGAGATACACACTTTAGGTCCTAGAACAACAACTTGGTCTATTTGTATCGTCATAGAAAGAAGTCATTGTTCACTACAAGAACATAGGATATGGGATTTTATATAACAGTATAACAGTTTATACTTTATGATGGTACCCTGCAATTAATGGAGTTTAACGTGTTTCAGTTTAAAGTGTTTCAGTCCACTTGTACTTAAAATGGAACAGTAGCATTTTATAAAATGTGGGATTTTATGTTAACTCTACATTTGAAATTGTAGGCTGACCATAAATTGTGAAATGGAGATTTGAAATTGCAATATATCCTCTTGAATTCCACCGGCAGATAGATGAAACAATACCTAAAGGCTACACATCTTTACATTTACATATATCAGTCTCAAAAGAGTCTTCCGTCATCAGAGCAAGTAATGTAAAGATGAAGCCGCACTGTAAAGTCCACAGTATTGTTGAAAAGATACAAACAATGTAATGTTGTACAGACAGTGAAATTAGACTTAAGCAGAAATGCCGAAAAAGTAAAGATAAACTGACACTTTTATGGGTGAGTGTGCATTTTAATGCCAAAATGTATGGTTGAAAGACCTTGGTAACAAGATTCATGGATTCATAACTGTAAAGTTCACACAGTAAGTCTGAAACTGTGTTAAATGGAAGCTGTGTTAAATGAGGTATCTTAGGCTGCCTACAGCTAGGCAACTTTTGTGTCCCAGGGGCAATCCTTATCATAGCATTTATATATTCAAATCTTAATGTCATCAAAATCGTCATCCAGTCTTATGTCTTCTGCTATGAGATTTCACCTATTAGAATGAAGTGTTGTAACTGTCACTCAGACAACTTGTAGGTATGTAGATTTAAAGTCTGTCCCAAGGGCATTTTTAGCATTGCATTTGTAAATGCCAGAGTTCATAAGCACAGGGCTCTGTATAACCAGACTCCCCTCCTCTGTCATGTGAATCCCTCCCTGCGCCGTGAACCGGTTATGAGGGACCAATGTGGTGCGTCCAGGCAACGTCCATGAAATATCTGGTTTGGGAACACCAGCTGCAATGCAGTGTAACATTACTGGTGATCCTCGGTTGACTCTAGTGATGGAAGCTGGTGCGCTGGTGATGCGTGGTGGGAAAACCATTACGGCAACTGGGTAGGACAGTGTTGACGAGCCAAAGGTGTTGGAGGCTTTACATGTGTATGTTCCCTTGTCAAAGGTGGCAACCTGTTTGAGGTGGAGTGTCCCGTTGCCTAGGAAAGTAACCCGACCGGTGGTTTGAGGTTTGTCCAAAACAACGCCATTGGGTAGGGTCCACATGATTGATGCCTGTGGCCAGCCATCCACAGAGCAGGGCAGGTTCAAGCTGTGGCCATAGGTGATCTTCATCCCACCTGGAAAAAATTATTTCTGATAAGTGGATTTCATAGAAAGTCCAAGAACTCACATGTGTAGAGAAATATTTACCTAATCATTCAAGCAACTGTGAAAAAACAGATTTTCATATTGATGCCGCATATAGTTTTAGTGTTTCACATTCACATAATTAAGAAAAAGGTTTATTTTGCAGAGTGATGAAATGCAAAACACATACCTGTTGATCCCCTGATCACCGGCTTTCTGCCTGCCTCCAGGGCATAACGTTTCTCTGCTTGCCCTGCTACATTTTTTGCTATGCATCGGTACACTCCCTTATCACTTGCAACAGCTTGAGAGATCCGGAGAGTCCCATTTCCAAGATGATAGGTGAAGCGCTGGAGTTGAACACCAGGTGTTAACATCGTCCCATTGGGTAGGACCCATGCAAACTCTGGGTGTGGCTTACCACGAGCAGGACACTCCAGGGTCAGTTCCCCACTGTCTTGCTTGATGGGTAAGATTTCAATGTTGGGAACAGCAAAGCTTGGCTTCTCAGCTATTGATGCCACATCTAATTCAACCAAAAGTGAGGCTTCACCCAGATGGTTTTTAGCCAGACACATATATCTTCCTTCATCGGTTTTCCTCACCCCTCTCAACTCCAGGCTCCCGTTTCGGTGGACTTGGAAGCGGCCGCCCAGGTAGGGTGTTGGGAGTGAGTGGCCATAAGATGTTACCCACGAGATTCGTGGCTCAGGTTTCCCTTCTACTTGGCAATCCAGAAGTTTTGTCTGGTAGGAAACAGCCAAAACTTTTGTGGTACTCCTCCCTTTCATTCCGTTGATAAAGGGTTCCTGAGACTCAACCTCGAGTTTCATGTTCTTAACATCCTGGCCAGCAGAATTTTGTGCCATGCAAGTGTACTTCCCTTGATCAGCAAGCGTCACTTTCTTCACCAGTAACATCCCATCATCCAAAATCTGGTATCTATCCAATAACCCTGTTATTACATAATTTCCTGGTGAGATCCACATGATTCTCGGAGTAGGCTCACCAACTGCCTGACAACTTAACTTAGCCGATTCTCCCAACCTCGCCATCACCAGTGATTGTGATTTAAATCTGATTCTCGGAGCGTCCGGTCCCACTTTAACACTCACTTTTCTTTCGTCCTTGCCCAGTTTGTTCTTGGCATAGCAGGTGTAGTCACCCTCATCTTTTTTCCCCATCTGCTGAAGGAGTAAAGTTCCATTGTCAAACATAACATAGCGGCGGTTGCGGATGCCACTGTCATCCGCCTGAAGGGCATTATTGATTAAGGTTCCATCTGGGAGACTCCAAGAAACTTCTGGATCGGGGAGGCCAGTTGCTACGCAGTCCACCTAGAAAAGGAATCAAAGAGTGAGACAAAGAAAGAGCAAATGGATGAGGTAGTATGAATTAATCTGATCTGTTTCATTATTAGAGCAATTTTTTGTACATGTAAAAATTATGAAGGACAAAAAATAATGAACAGAATGTACAACAAGGTATTCTCAAAAAAAAAAAAATTGGCAAACTGTGTTTGTTAGAAGTGAATCTAACAAATGCACTGTTTTAAAACTGCTCATAGTTTGCCTGAACTTGGAAGTAATGTCACATAAATACCTGGAAGTTTTGTCCAAAGGTGACCCTGGTCTGTGGAGTTCTCACATGTTCAATTCTGGGTGGAGTCATTAACACCTCCACCTGATAGAAAATTAATAAATAATGTCTCTGATCAAACGTGTAAGTATAGCTTGAAATTTATCTATAGCTTTAAATGTATGTGGATGTTTGGATAATACATTCAAAACTTCAGACAAGTATTCAACACTGAAAGACCCACTGCGACAACCTTTGCCAGAATGTAATAAAGCGAAATAATGTTCCTATGCTTAACTGTATGGAAAGACCCTGTCTTTGATGCCTTAAGATATTTTCATATATCCTTGACTAAGCAAGTCTTTGTTTTGCTTCTACCTTGATGAGGCTAGTTTAGCTTAATTTCTTAGTAGAATACACCATTAAAGAATAGTCTTTGATGTAACATCATAGGGATTCATAATCAACAAAAACTGTCCTCAGTCAAAAATTGAATCCAGCCTAATGGAAAAGACTTGGCAGCAACATGAATCTGCCTGAAAGCCTTATCTGTCCCTGATCTGTTCTCACCTGGAAGAGCTCCATGTCCTCCCCATTAGGCCGTTGGAAGACACACAGATAATTTCCACCATCCAACTCTGTTAGCTGTAGGATCCTCAGAGTCCCATTACGAAATACAGTAATTGGCCTCTCTGGGCTGAAGAGAGATGGGGAGAGGAAAGAGACCGAGGTATGAGCAGTCAATCAAATTTAATGATACCTAAAACCTTTTTTTTTATTGTAGTTCTACACTAAGTCAGCACCGTGGCAGTTTATGAAGATATAAACTAGGCATTTCATTTACCTGTATCGATGCTCCATTATGGCCTTGGAGGGTAACTGCCAGAAAGTCCCTCTTGTCGACCCAGTGGACTCTGGACAGTGGAGGAAGACAGTCGAACCGTACATTGCTGACACAGAGTGCTGCTGGGATGGCCTGGTGACAGCATGTCGGCTTGATGGAGGGATGGGGAGTGGAGGAGGAGGAGGTTGACGAGGGGATGAGGGAAGATCTGCTCTTACCTCCAGCTCCAGTGTTCTTTTGGCAACGCCCACAGTATTAGAGGCTACACACTCGTACCTGTAAAAAAATAAGGGTGGCATTAATATTATCCTGCCTATAATTAGTTTAGATATCTCTACAAAGAGTCTCTCAGAAGCTCCAGGCTTTAGTCTCTGATTGTATGTTCTGCATAGCCTGCAAAACACATCTGTAAACAAAAAAAAATATTTTAGTATTATTGGCTGGAAGCTGTGTGTTAAAATTGTCGTGCACACATAGTCTGGCTCAGGTCTGATCATTCATTCAATTCATTCACCATACAGTTCTGTAGCCATAGCAACAAACTGAAACGGTAGCAAGCTCAGTAAACATTAAAAGCTCTGCACCAAAATTAACTAGCTCATTAATTTTGTGCTCAAGACATACAGCATAAGTAAGTGATTGATATTATTCTACATTTTTTACAAGTGACCATGGTTTAAGAGGGATATTGCATCATGTGGAGGCAAAGAACCACGTGATGCAAAGCGGAGGCTGGTTCTTAAAAGAATTTTAAAACTGACAAAACAAAGAGTTTACCACAAAATGATAATTCAGTCATTATCTATTCAGCCTCATGTTATTCGAAGCACATGTTTGGTGCTCGTTTTATGCTTTTTTGAACTTGTAAAGAAATAACCAGATTAATTTCAGTTGTTTGAGAGTAAGCTGAGCCAATACAGGGACTAACTCACTGTGTGTTTTTTGATTAAGTTCTGACCCTAATCCTGTCTTATTTATTATGCATTCTGTATGGACTCATAGTTCAACTTTTTTTACTAAGACCACAATTTACTTATCTACCAGATACAGATATAGAAAAGAGAAAATATACTGAAATGAAAGTAGAGCATAATTTCACATACCGTCCAGCGTCGGTTGGTGAAACATTCCTTACATACAGTGTCCCATTGGGGAAGACAAACAGTCTGAGCCCCAAGAACTGTGATGGCTTGACTTGGACTCCTGTTGGGAGCGTCCATTTCAATGTGGGCACTGGTTCCCCTTTCACAGAGCAGTGGACATACACACTTCTGCCTGTACAGGTTAGATGAGAAAAATTTAACAGGATACCCTGATGTTGTCAATGTTTGTAAAGCATCCTGTGTGATTTTGGGGACTCTGGTTTTGTGTGTGACCTTTACATTTCTATACCATACCTGGCTGAATGATGACAGTATCCACCGCTCCCTCGCTGATGCTTGGAGGCAGGGCCGCCACATGGAGATGATAGGTAATTGTGTCAGCACCTGCTGCATTACTTGCAATACACTTATAGTCCCCTTTGCTGGAGAAATTAGCAGACTGAATTCGGAGAGTCCCATTTTGAAGCAGAGACACTGTAGGGAGAAGAGCGTGGGTGTGGCCGACTTCACGAATGAACGTCCTGTCTGGAAGAATCCAAGAAATTTGGGCTGGTGGTTTTCCAGAAGCAAGGCATTCAAGACTGATACTCTTTCCCAAGTAGACCGCTACTTCTGTGGATTTGGGAGGAAGGATTCTGGGTGCCTCAGTCTGGACAGCCAACGTAATCACCATGCGATCTGATCCCAACCTGTTCTGGGCTGTGCACAGGTACTGGCCTCGATCTTGCAGCTGGACATTTTTAATGACAAAAGTTCCATTCTTGAAGACTTCAAAACGGAGACCATGCTTGGTGTTGGCTGGGATGGTGGCGCCTGGTGAGGGAAGTGAGAGAACAGAGATCTGAAATGTTTTGCATTCAGTTGTTTCTTCACCATTTCTTTTTAATTTGCAATCACACAAATGCATTAATTGAAACCATTATCCATCTTTTAACAATTCCCAGCTGTATGATACAAAATATTTACTTAATGGACTAATCATAACTATGATCATAACCATCATCAAAGTGTCCCATTCACCTGACAAAGAAGAAAACCCACAGGCTCAAGAGAAGAGAAGAGTCTAATTAGTCTTAAAAGCTTTATAGGTGTAGTAAAACTTTATGTGTGCAATCTCAAAGAGTGGTGAACTTGGGATTTGGAGAGATTTAACAGCAACATGTCAGTTAAAAGATCTTCAGGAAAACAACAGCCACATGTAGGATAACACACAAATGCACATACATGCATGCAAACCATGCAAACACACACATACATGCATACATAGCCACCCAAGCATACCCAAAAGGACAACAGCAAAGACAAATGCACACTCCTTTGCTCTCTTTTTCTCTCTATTGCTCTCTGTCTCTCTCTCACTTTCTCAGTCTATTACCTGTGGAGACCTTGGTCCATGCCATGTTGGGTTCAGGGTTCCCTGATGCCTTACAGGGCAGGAACACATCGCTCTCAGCCAGCACTGACACGCTAGCTGTAGTTACTGTGGTGATACGGGGCTTCATCCCACCACCTCCCCCTCCCAACAGCCCTGGGATAGGCGGCACAGCAGTGGGACGCAGGGAGCTGAATCGTCCTGCTGCAAAGGTAAACATATTGGAGAAAAACAACAATTACATAATCATATTTTCATCATCATAACAGCTTAGAATCCAAATGTTCAATAAATTTTCTACCACATTCATTTGACACATTCATGTGCCACTGGGTCAGATTTCACCAATGGAGACCGCTTTTCAGCACAAAATAGGAAGAGTCCCTGTTCTTCGAGCGTAAATGGAGCTATGGCTTTCAGAGTTTCTGACAGACGGTGGAGGCAAGTAAAAGAAATCATTTCCTACATTTCCAGCGTTTATCCCTTTCAGTCAAGACAACAATTAGACAACAAGAGAGGACACAAGTAGCAATAGGGTATCCATTTTAGCAACAAGAAGCAACAGGGTTTGTGCGAAATCTGGTCTTAATGTATGGACAACACTACTGCACTAGCAAAAGATAAAGGAAACAAACATCTCAGCTATGGGTTCAGTTGTTTATGGTAAGGTATCACAGTTAATTTGATATACTGATGTTTAAAAATTCTACATGTAGCACATTTACATAATAGCTCAATGTTATTCTTCCAGCAAACAGTATAGTTTTTGATTAGTAGCTAAATAAAGTGGTTTCTAAGCAGCAAATAAGTAGTGGTATGAGTGGTGATTTTTGGCTAATTCTTTTTTAAATTAACCATTATGTCATTACAGGATAATGGAAAGGAATAATGGATCATAATGGACATTTTACAATGGGTTTGAATGTGACAATCAGAAATGAGAGTGGTGAGGTTAAGAAGAAGAAGAAGGAGAAGACGAAGAAGAAGAAGAAGAAGAAGAAGAAGAAGAAGAAGAAGAAGAAGAAACCAAACTGAACTGGAGTGCAGCTCTTCATGCGGTCTAAAGGAGCTG
>OMLF01057716.1:4267-19328 GCA_900302615.1 Holocentrus rufus | reverse complement strand
CACTGTGTCAGTACTTTCCCCAAACACACACATATATTCACACACACACACACACACCCATACAAACACACATTCATACAGTCCTGCTGGGAGGCTCGTTCACTCTAACCAGTAACAGGCTTTCTAGGAAAACGAGGGGTTGTGTAAGTGGGAGTGTCTGACTTCACAGTGGAGCTGGTCAGTGGTGGCCGAGGTTTAGTGAAGACAGTTACTCAACAACATTTTCATTCCTTCTGAATCGGCCTCTGTTGGAGGCTGTTCAACCTCTAATTACTTATGAACACTAGAGGGCAAATTTGTGGCATCTGACAATAATGAAGACACCCACAGAAAGATATGTTATTGTAAACACATTGAAACACACTGTATTGATTTAATATTGCTAGTTATAGAAATGGAAACAAATATTAAGGGCAACTTCTGGCAAGAAGTAAGATTGTCCAAGAAATAAAGCAGTCCGCTGCCTCCTCTTCTCTCACATCTACACTTCTCCTCTCTCCTCTTCTCCCATCCCATGAAATTAAAAACAAAGAACCTAATAATGCGCTCCATAATACTGTTCCTCATGGGGTGCCATAGGAAATTTGAGGGACTTTTTCTAGAGCACCTTGGATGTAAAAATTGGAGGTTTTTGACGTCTTCAACCTGCCCTTTTTTCTCTCTGTGAACAACCAGCCTGAAACAGTAGAAAAGGCTGAGACCATGCAGTCAGCAACAGAAGAAAACACCATGCCCACTCAAATCACCGTGTGGACAAAGAACACAATAACCAAAAAAAAAGTTAACAGTTGAGAGGTGGAAGAGGACTGGCTCTGGGGGAAAAGATGCTATGCTCTTCTGTATGTTGCGTGTGGTTATGAACCGTGTTATTGATACAAGTTGCGTGTTTATTTGCTGGAATGCAGTGCAAAAATATGACTTAATATTTCAATAAAACCTCCCCCCAAAAAAGGACCAAATGCCCCAAAATATTAGATCAAGGAAGCAAAAACTACTTTCTGATAAAAGCTAGGTTTCATTCCAAAAGCATAAATAAAACGAAGCATCCGTTTCCCAACTTCATACAAGTGTATGACACCAGACACCAGACATTTATCTGTCACCCTCTACCCTCTCTCCATCCCCCTCCCCCTCCTCGGCCCAGTGGGTGCTGACCTCTCGGGGCATGCCTTCGTGTCCCAGCACCTCACGGTAATAATCCACGTTGTCCGTCATGAACTCCTCTCCCTCATGGAACAGCAGGTAGGTCAGAGCGCACTGCAGCGCCTCCTCCAGCATGTCCACTGCACACAGAGAAAGACACGATTCATTGTTTCTATTAACGATTTACATATGGATACATGGAGCTCATTACACACACACACACACACACACATATCCACTCACACACAAACACATACACACATTGTTCCTGGCCTTTGCAGCTAAGAAAGCCATACTTGGGTTTCCGCTCTGTTCTATTGAGCTGTAAAACTATCTACCATGGGTGTGTGTGTGTGTGTGTGTGTGTGTGTGTGTGTGTGTGTGTGTGTGTGTGTGTGAGTGAGTGTGTGTGTGTGTGTTGTCTGAAGTGTGGAAACCTATCACGCCTGACATTCCAAGACCATTACCACGATGGAGCAAAAGCTGCCGTCTGGTTGAGATAGTGGAAACAGGCACACACACACACACACACACACACACACACACACACATTCTCAGTCGCCCCTCTCAGGCGTTGGGTTAAAAGGGATGGATATCTAACAGCTCCCACAACTAACTAACTGTGATAACCGCTATGTTGACTGACCCATGTACCTCATCACACACACACACACACACACACACACACCTCCTACAGTCTGTCCCACATGAGCACACACACGTGCACACACACATACTTCACTAGCTTGTAAAGGGGCAGAGCTAACCAAACACTTCCTGCCGTGTCCTGTGCTGAGGCAGCAGATCTGCTGCACTTCCCAGGTCAGTGAGAGTCTGCAGATTTGACCTGAGCTGAATTAAAAAAAAAAAAAAGTCACAGAGGATTTATTGACTGGAGCGCCCGGAGCACAACGACAGGCTGCTGAGTGACGACAACATTCACTGGTGCAGTTGAGCGCTGAGGAGATGAGTGTAAACATGCACAGGCCGCAGTGTTGAGTGGTGCAGTCAGTCCCTGCAGGAAGTTGAGTTTTTTTTTTTGTGATCGCTGCAGCCAGAAAAGCATCATTTTGCAGTGGCTTTTCTAACAAATTGAGATGAAAAATTTTATGTGCTTTTTTCATGGAAAAAATGTGGGAATTGGCAAAAATTGAAAGTAATGGTAAAATTTTTTTACTTTTTTGAAGCATAGGCATATCACAGACAAATAAGGCTCATTTTTAAATTTCTTTTCTGAACATAAAAACGTTTTAGACCTGTATATGTAAAAATGCTCATTTAAAAATGATTTAATTTTAAACTATCAAAGTCTCTGAAGTCTTGCTGTATGAGTAAAAGTAAATATAAATGGATCAATATTAATTTATTTTGTAATATGTCTTCACCAGCTCTTACACTGTCTTTGTGTTTGGAACTGAATACCAAGGAAACAGGCAGATTAGAGTAAATAGAATTAGACTGTAGCCATAAAAACCTGTGATGCATCATATTCAGTGCTAATTCTGTCAGTGCAAGACAAGTCTGGCTGTGTGCACCATGCGCACACTTTTTATTTATACTTTTTGCATGTTTTCCAGCTTCAAACACTGATAAAGTAAGTTGTTCAACCTCTGTAAGCTGAAACCTTCAGGATTTAGTGAAAAAGAGGAGTGGTGTAGTGTTTACACAAGCAGTGATATGGCTTCAACTGTGGTCCATTCATGCCTCAGGATACAGTAAAAGAAGACTGAATGTCATCTGTTTCTTTCTAAACCCATGGGAAGAAGCTTTACAGGCTTCCACAGACAAAAGGCATCGCAGACAGAAAGACAGACAAACACACACACACACACACACACACACACCCATCAGCAGCTGCCGAGCATCAAAGCCTGTCCTCGGTGTGTTTGTACAGATCCAATGATCCACTTTGCTTTATTAGAGCCACATGCTTACAGGTCATTAAAGTATAATCTGGTGATCTCACAACTACTCAGCACACTGTCTTCTCCGGCTACGATCTTTGTTGTTTTGCCAGCGGCTTCGTCTAGGAGAGTTTTTCATGACAACAACAAACTGGACGCTCGCCATCCTTTCACACACACACACAAATACACACACACACAGGCCATTGTGCGCAAAAACACACCTGAGAGGTTACAGTCAGTAAGATGGATACACCCTTATAATGTTTGCCCAGACACACACACACACACACAGAAACTGAACTCTAACAGGGTGTGGTCCACTGCTGATCAACTTGACCTGTCTGCAGCTCTTTATGACTGTGTGTGTGTGTGTGTGTGTGTGTGTGTGTGTTCTGATATGTGCCTGTGTGTGAGTGCATGCCTGTGTGTGTGAAAGTGAGTGAGTCAATGGATCTGTGCTAACGTCCTAAGGGTGTATCCATCCTCTTTAATTTTAATTACCCTGATGATAATCATGAAGGTGTGTTGAGCGACAGTTTGGCTCTTTGTGTGAATCACTGCAGGAAAAACAGCGACGGCTTGTCAGGAAAACCAAAATAATCATATCTGGATTTATGTCTTGATTGTTTTTTGAAAGACTTGATGATTGAAGTTATAATCGGTGTGCTGCATTTTTCCAAGATATTTACTGCACATTGTATCACCAGATTGTGCATTTTGTTCATATAGCAGAGGACATGAGACAGGATATTATGGATTATTCTTTTCATATTGAGGGAGCAAAGGATTGTGTGTTGTGCTGATGTTTCATGTTGCATATGTTGCTAATGTTGCTCATGCAAACCTTGTTAATGTTTTATGATGCTAATAAAAAGTGAGCTTGAATAAAACAGTATCTCTGGAAGCAGCTTGTCCATACATGCCATTTGAGATATTACTTACTCAACATGCACTCTTTGATTATGATTTTTTTTGTTTACTTTTTTGTGCTTGGGAACATGTGATCATGAGGCTGTTTTCAGTTTGAATAAATTGAGCATCACGTTCGTTCTGGCAGGCCACGAAGTCGAGCTCAGCCCGGTTTGCCTCAGCTGGTCTTTATCCAGGTCTGTTTTTTGACAGCCAGCGACTCTCAAGCTGATGCCTCAGCTGACTCACTCCTGCAAATCTCATACAGAGCGGTCTGTTTAAACTGCTTCTCTGCAAACCACTCTGTGCAAACCCACCATCCCCCCCACCCCTCGTACATGTCATATCTGACTGAACCAGTGTCTTTGCTGATGTCACTGCTGCATCTCACTGAAATCTAATAACTGTTGTTGTGGAGATGTTTGCTACTTACTCTGGAAGTAGGCGAACTGTAGGTAGTCGTAGTGCAGAGGCAGGTAGTTCTCCATGGGAGAGAGGCGGCCGGGCCGGGTGGCCAGGTCTCTAACACACTCGTGTTCACAGTGCAGCACCTGAGTGAAGTGGTCTGCAACAAAAAGGTTGTCACATGAGCTTTTACATCATCAATAATCAATCAATTTCTTAAACTGCTTTATTCGGCATAAGTTGAGGGCAGTAAGGTGAGTGGTTAGGGCACAATATTGGCTTTTCAGTGAAAATCAGACACCAAATAGCTGACAATATGTCAGAGGATATTATTTTACCCAGCAGCCTCAGTCTGTAAAACCTGAAATAAAATCTGCCTTCATTCGTTTCAATTTTAATGGATGGTTTCAGTATTCCACGCTCTAAATGCTGTTTCAGAGGCTTTTTCACTCCACAAATGTTAAAATTCTAGTAAAAACACTGAATCCTTGAAGTTTTTGGTAGAGACCTTCAGAAACCCATTTTGGTGAGTAATAAATTACATCTGATGTAACATACAGTATGAAAAATAAAACACATTAATCATTCAGATTGCCTGGCAGTGTTGAGAAACATTTGCACAACTCACTGTTTCCAAATTGTAAAGGAATGCATCCGAAAATAAACACATTTTGTAATAAAAAGTTTTCACATTCATTATAACATCCATTGCTTCACAATAAATAACTTCATTACAGCATCTATTGGAAGAGCGTCATCTCAAATGGTGGCAATCCCAGATTCTTCAAACCAGCGTCCTTCATCGAAGGTCCTTTTACAGTGTTTACATCACAGTTCACTGTATTTGTAACAGAGTTGGTTCTTCACACTGGCCTGAGACTCTGCTGGCATCATCTGTGACACTTTGAAGAAGCAGGTCTAATAATGGACATCGCCAAGCATCTGACACAGAATGGGAACATTCATGCAGATGAAAAAACTGCCAACAATGAGGAATTACTTTCCTGCATTTTAGCAAGTCTAATAGAAACTAACAGCATCTAATGTCCCGGGCTGGGAAGATACTGCAGTAGTAGGATGGGGAGCAGACTCTGTCACACCATCACTGTAGATCATGGTACATCAAAATATGTTTCTTACATCTACAACAAAGGTCTGTGTTTGGCATGAGGGATTATCATGAGGGTGGATTCAACATTAAACCTTGACGTAATTGTTCCTCTCATAGCAGCACAGTGTCATTACAAGGGTCTGCAGTTGATACAAGGTTTGTGGAGAGCTGACACTTCAACAACACAGGTTTTTCCTGACTGTGTTGCACATGTACCCTGGCAAAACAACATCCTCAGGTGCTGATAAATCCTGATGTTTTCTTCTTCCCTCAGGGGGAATAATCTCACGTTGCGCTGTATATCATTTCCTTATGTCCAGCCAGGGAGAAATGAGGCAGACGTTCAAGAGGGAAGAGCCAGTTGGATATACAGAGCGGTGTGTGTGTGTTTGTGTGTGTGTGTGTACAGTGTGTACAGTGAAGTCACTCTTGAGCAACCGCAGCCCTGCTCTCTGCGCTCCCAGGACAGCGGAGACGTAGTCTGTTTTAATCTCTTCAAGTCTCTCCAAGGAGCGGAGGGGCTGAGTCGTGTCATGCCAGAACCTCGCAGCGCAGCAAAGAGATGCGGTTTCTGCGCCTGAAACCCCGTCGTTGGACTACAAGCTGAAATTCAAGTCAACACACGCGGAGGTAATCCAATGAAACACATTATTTACATTCAACTCACATGAAAGCCTCAATCCCGTTTTAAAAAAATACATGCATGTGCCTCCTTTGGCCGAACAAACCCACAGTCACAGATTCTCGACTGCAGCAGCCCCTGATTGGACGTCAAACAAAGCCCGGGCCGAAGCTAATTACCCAATTTGCAGTGTTTATGCACCCGGGCCGTACCTACGTCTGAGACAAAGCGCGCTTGTCAGCAATTAAGCTGCGGCGACTGCGCACGGCCCGCCTCGCTTTTCAGCGAGAAAGGCCTGTCTCCTGTCGACAAAAACACAAGAGAGCAAAGCTGCTGTGTGTGTATAACAGTATAATCGCGTGATTATCCTCTGGTGCCAGTGTTTTGCTATGGTTAACGCTCTTGTCACGCATCCCTCCACACCCGGCGCGCCCGATGCTGTCCAGCTACCCAGCTGGGGCTCGTGGACGCCCACCGGCTCCGTGCCATGTAGCTGATGAAATTAAATAATAGCACAGCATATAAACAGCACGCTTTAGTGCTTGTGTTTTATGGAGTCCGTTATGACTGTATGAGTAATACTTGGTGATAAAATGTTGAATCAGTGTTAGAAATACTGCCAGTTTGATGGACTACGGCAGCAGCTGGGATGCACTGTGAGTGTCTTGCAGTGGTCTCGGTCACTGAGCCGTGCCGATCCTGTTTGGGGGTCATGAATCTGTTTTACATGCAGCTGGAGAGAGAGAGAGAGAGAAAGAGAGAGGAAAGAGAGGAATGGAAGGTGGAATCAGTTTTGTAGAGGCTGGTAACGAGAAGAGGTGAAGAATTAAAGCAGAGAGAGCGAGAGAGCAACAAAGATGCCAGGCCAAGTGAATCTGCAGAGAGACAGAGAGAAAGAGAGAGAGAAGAAAAGAGGGAGAGAAAGAGAGAGAGAGGGGAGAGACAGACACGGAGGGAGGTCTTGTACCGAGCCAGCAGGGCTCCACTGCGCTCAGCTCCATCCTGGCCCAGGCTCAGGCTGTTTTCCTGGGCCGTCGGAGTCGGTAATAGAGCATGTCTACCAAATCCCCAGAGATCACTCCATACAGCTCAGCTAATTAGTTTGGAACAGCGGAGGATAACAACTGACACATCGCCACTAACTGGGGCCGAATGGTTTGCATTAGTGCCTGACTGGCACGCATCCTCAGAGGCAGCTTACCCAGGGAGCTTTGCACTCTGCACCAAGTCTCCCGGGTTTGTCCTCTTCCACTCCAGCGCCTGAACGCGTTGCTGGACTTCACAATCAATCCCACATGTTGAGAATCTGTTGTTATCGAAGAACAGCCTCTGAACTGTTGTTGTTTTCCTCCTCTGCAGTCATCTCACAGGGTTCAAATTCAGGATATGCAGAGGTCTGCTGAAGCATTTAAGTGTGAATTTAATGGCGCTTTCCAATGACAACATCAGGATATTAGATAGTGAAGGCAAATAATCAAATATGAGTATGAAGGGTTACATGTGTGTTGACTTTTTGAGGCCAAAGGAGCAGATGGATTATAACAACAACATGACAGAAATGAACCCGAGAGCAAAATCTATTTAAAATAAGGACAAGTACGTAACTTTGGTAAACTAAATGTAACAGAGTGTGAGAATCTGCTGTTACGTACAGTGCAGGTGTAAAAACTCCCTATGTCATGGGAAAAAGCAACTTGGATAAGTACCATGTGTTTGCAACATAATAGTTGTGAACGTTGCTCAAAACAGAAACTTTGTCGGACCTCTGGGAAAAGTTTAACCTCACAATTATTTCCTTAATTTGAATTAAGACAGTGTTTTAGTAATAGCTGCTCTAATTAGAGGTTTCAGTCTCACCACAATCTCCCCAACCAAAACAACAACAACAAAAAACTAAAGACTGGAGGTTTCTCAGACAAAAGTTTAGCAAATCGAGCTTTGTTGCCTAATAATCTCTTGCTTGACATGAACGCCCTGCTCTATCTCTCTCTCTCGTGTTTTTTCCTGTAATTCTTCACTGTATCATATTTAATGAGGCACAAGTACAGGATTGTGCAGGAGTATTGTGCCCTGGAGCTGCTTGGAGCAGGACTTCAGGATGATGTTTCTGTTTATAGGTAAGTATAAAGGTTTTCAAAAACCAATCATGTCTCAAACCTCTCAGTATGTGGGTGGATGTTTATTTCTACCTCTTTATCTCCAAGCCAAGGAAGGGGCAATGTCAAATCCAAAATATCTATGTTTCACAATCTGAAATGCCAGAAGGAGCTTGGCAAACCTTTAAGACAAATATTGATGAGATAATTTGAAGCTTAACTAATAATTTTTCAGCATATATTCCTCATTCAGGCTCACAAACAATTTTTCGGGGAAGCGTGTGGTTACAGCGCACTGCAGAACAGGCAAATTGCCAACAGAGACAATTAAGATTCCTGGCATTCGGAGCACAAACTAACTCCCTCTCTCCTCCCTCTATCTCTTTCTGGAACTCCCTTTCTTTCCTGCTTCCTCCCTCACTCTGCTGTTATCCCTCGCCTGCCCTCTGACCCAGCGCCAAGCGGTGTCCGGTGCCAATAAGCCACTGCCAGGCAGATTTGATCACTTAGTGAACATGAAGACCTTCGGGCCGGCTTTGCCTAAGCCACCCCAGGCCCTCTCGGCACAACAAAGCCCGGGTCGGGGGCGATGCCATGCAGCACAGCTGGCCGTGTTGGTGGAACGGTCACGATAAGCTGATCAAATGTGGCAGCTTTGTTTTGCAATTGGCTGATAATCCTGTCTTGTCTTATCTTATCTTATCTTATCTTGAGATACTGGCTTACTGCTTGGTTGACTGGTTTTCAGATGGATCTTGCAGGCTAAAGCAGCTGTATGAAGAGCCGGCAAAATCTTTTTTCATCGCATACATCTTAGCTGAAAAGCTGAAAAGCTCAAAACAATTCGTGTAATAAATTAATTTGAAAGGCACAATTTAAATTTGAAGTCAATGGCTTGAAATTGAATGGGAGTATTACTGAAATAAACATTTGAGAATAATCTCAAATACAGGGGTGAGGTCACTGTTGGCAGCCACGGGGCGTTCCAGCTGACACTGAATCTGCAGGTCAGTAAGACTCACATTAACTTTCATTCAATCAATTTAAAATCGTACTACACATTCATTTTTTAAATTTAATCCATTCAAAAAAATGATTCATTATGTTCTTCCTGAAAATATTAAAAAAATTGTTTGTCGAGAATCGTCTTTTGCGCTCTCTCGCCTCTTCCTCCCTTGTCTCCATCTCCTTTCTGTCTTTCAGTGAGGTGTCGGCGCTCGTCTCTGCATTCTCTCTTACACACTCAATCTTCTGAGAGACATTTACCCTCAGCCTCCTTCTTCGTCGGTTAGGTCATGCCAGTCTCTTCAAGCACATTCATCCTCTCTTGCAAGCTCTCCTTCTCTCCCCTCCACGGCTCACGGGCCGTTTGAGCCTCAAACTCCAGTTTCTCTCGGACCTGCAGAGCACTGAGGACGGAGGACAGCTTCTGCATATCCACGCTGAGAGTTTCAGTTCTCTTTTCTCAGCTCTTTTTTTCATTTCCTCCTTGTCCTACAGGCCCTTTGCCGCTCGGCCCTGCTCTTTCTGGAGGCATGATGGGAGGCTGTGGTCTGTGTTAGTAAACCCCGTTCAGTCCTAGCTTGGCTCTTACCTGATATGAGTTCATGGAGGCTGTAGCGGTACAGGACGTGGTCGTGGCCGTCAAACCTCTGAGGCCCCTGGCAGAGGGCTCGACACTCCACGTCTGCTTTGTAGTACTCCACCAGCGCCTCCTCGAACATCACGATGGCCGCCTCATAGTCGCCTCTGTCATACAGCCTCACTCCCGCTGTGAAGGAGCGCTGCGGAGGGAGATGAGACAGAAAATGAAAGGGATAGATGTAGAAACTGTCATTGACAGTAGACAGCCTGTATGATTAGAACCGTGCACAGTTCATTCAAACTTCTATTGCTTTCAATGTGCAGCATAAGCAGAGTCACCAATCATTAAACTGCAGTGGCCACAAACACAAAAGGCCCCTTCAGTTTAATGACAACAGTCGTATTTATCCCATTTAGAAAGATGATGAGCAGAAAAACTAAACTGAAATCAGTCCCTGGCTGGATGAAAAATTTGGCAAGGTGCAAAAGCAAGTGAAAGCAGAAGTTGGCAAAAAGGCGACAGGTCATAATGATTATGTGAAATGTTTCCTTGGCGGGGGAAACATCAGCATAACTAAAACTAAACACACTGATTGCAAAGCAGCAATCACGTTGGAAGCAAGGAAGGAGGGAGGAAAGAATGAGAGGAAAGGAGAGGAAAGAAAGGAGTGAGTGTGTAAGATATGAACGAAGAATAGAAAGGATGGACCTAATGACAAAAGAAGGAAGGAAAGTGTGGAATGAGGCGATGAACAAACAAAATAAAACTGTGTGTGCATCCGAAGAGGTTCCCAGATTCAGATCTGCTGTCCTACCTGATGTGGCCGGGCCTCTCGGTCCACAAAGTGCTCCTCCTGGACCCCCTCCACGTCTTTGTACTGCTCCAGGTCCTGGCCCATCTCCACGTGCTCTGGGTTGGCCTGGAAGTAGGTGTGAGCCGCCGCCGCCGCCTTGTCGGGCTGCTTCAGCTACGACAGAGAGACAAAGAGAACGGCGACATGTGAAATAATATAAAAGACACACAGCTGCTGTGACTGCGAATTTCGTCCAACTGGTCCAAACGTCTAAAGCCTGCAGGATTCATCGGCTCAGACAATTCTCTGGTCAAGCTGGTGATATGTGGCAGCGAATGTGCCATCTGTGTTTCAAAGTTGGCTAAATAAGCAGCAGGTCTCATCCAAACTGTGTTTCCCATGGTTCATTTCACACAGCATCAGGCTACCAGATTATCAGACAGTGAAGCTCTCAGTCCAGCTGTTTCTGGATCGGCCACAGATTACTCCAGGATAACTAAGCTAAAAATATGAAATGGAAGTGAATGCATCATTTGACAGTCAGATGTGAAACTTCAATAACAGTTTATATTTAAATTTTAGGCATTTAGTTACAATCTCCACTAAAAACAGGGATGTTTGCAAGCACGTACAGTAGGCGTCTCTGTCTGATTGACAATACTTTCTCAAATTCATGTGCTCTTGGAATAAAAACAATACCGCAAAATAGGAGGGTGCATTCAGGCCATTTCCAATAATTTGTTCCCGTCAGGCAATTTGGAATGCATCAGTAATTCAAAAAGCAATATTGACGGATTTGGTTCATCAGAGAGGAGAGAGAGCGGGTAGATTTAGAGAGACGGGCTGTTCCAGTCCACATCCTGTCAGTGGGGAGAGCTGCCATCCTTTGAGCTAATATCTACGCTGTGAGAGATGATGAGCTCTCGGCTGTCAAAGCATGTGGACTTCATGAATTTTAGGAGTATTAGGATGAATAATTACCTCGGCAAGTCCAACTCCTTACTGAAAAATGCATCTAAGATAAACACAAGTTGATGTGGTCTGGCAAGCATCGTTGACTAATGGGCTAAATAAGACAAACACAGAGTTGTGAGGGAGTTTGTGTGTGGTTGTGTGGTTGTGTGTGTGTGTATGTGTGTGTGTGTTGTATAGATACTGTACAGATCATGTCATGTTTGAATGACCTCATGGTTAAAAGGATGAAAGCCAGCAACTGTCATATCTAAAATCTTGACAGCTGAAAAACTAAAGCATGCTGGGACAAAGTGCATTTCACATATACCTCAGAACCGTGGAGGAGGCATGTTTCATATTACAAAAATGCACATCGTTGACATATAGCTTGAGTGCCAACATATTTGATGATGTGTTGCATGTTATCAATAGCACATGGGAAGAAAATGCACTTTTTTTTCTCTCTAAAATAACCTGCCATGATACTTTTGACTGTAACGTCTGCTGAGTTTCAAAGAAAAGTTTCTGCCTGTCTTGTCTATGAAAGCAGAGGACTTCATTTTCCTGCCGTCACTACAGCCTCTACACAGGTGGCCTATTGTACAGAGTGCTAAGAGGACTTCCAGATGTTGGTAAAATTAAAGAGGATACACCCCCTCCACCCCCCTCCTGAATCACCCCATCCTGCTACACATACATCAATTAACATCCCTACTTTTCACATCAAAGGTCTGCAAAGCTCAAAGTTGGCCATTTAATTCCAGCGTTTAACTCTCTCACCCATTACATAACGCAGGACGTCACCGTGCTCCAGGTGTGGAACAAAGCTTGTTTCAAAAAGGAGGAGTCGACGTGTCTGCTGCAAGAACATTTCTGTCATTTATCTTTGTTTCACCATCGGACACTTACTTCAGGATACCTCCTCACCTCTCAAACAACTATGTAATTTTAGCTTGGATGAACTCTTCCTCGTCTCTTGGCTCTATCAGATCAGATCCTAATCATGGTCAAGCCCCGACATGGGCAGGTTTCTCGCAGCTACATTCTTGAAAGAACTCACAGCCACCTTTCATAACAGTCCTCATATAGAAGTGTCGCGGCGCGGAGCGAGCCAGGCTCCGAGCTGCACTCCAAAATGCTAAACAGAGCCTGTGTTTACACTCCAGATCTGAGGTCAGAAAACAGGCTGGAATTGAACCCACTGCCCTGTGACTTTTGATGCACGCCGTCCCCTCTCAGTCCCATCTTTTCTGTCAGTCTCTATAGCATCGTATCTAATAAAGAATAAAGAATATATCAAAAATAACCACCTGTCATCGTCTTGTTCACAGGTTGTGCAGCGCTTACAGGCTCGGCTTTTGTTTGAGATGTTTGACAGTGATGTATAGAGTTAGATAAAAAAGCAGGAGAGCAATAAAAAGGGAAAGGGGAAGATGGAAGAATAAGAGGGAGAGAGAAACAGATGGAGAGGTAGATGAAGACGAGGTGGGAAACATCTAACAGAGGAGTGGACTAATCTGATGGTGCAACATTAGCTTGGTTCCAGCATCGCACAGGAGACATTTGACCCCCATTTGTTTAAATCCTTCATGTTTCCAACAGGTGCAAGCCAAAAGCAGATCCTCGTGTTTCATAGACTGTCCACTGACAGTTGAGAAGGTCAGTCAGGCCTGTTGGCCAAAACTGCAGCCAGCTGAGGGCCCCCGGTCTCCCCCGGCCTCTCCGTACACACACCCCTCTGTTCTGCCACTCAACACAGATTCACGTTTGTCAGTGAGGTCATTTGTTAGGACAAAAATGTTTGTTTCAGTTAGTTCGTTTTTTTCATGGGGTGGATTAGATATGTCTTGGTAGATTACGCATTGATCCAAGTACTGGAAAATGGCTGCAGTTCAAAAATAGAACAACTTTTTCTGCACACAGCTGAATGGACAGACTCACGTGGATGTGGAAACAACGCACAATGTGTCTGCCGGGGGGGGAAGACGGACGAGTTACCAAAGAATCTGCACAACCCATCACAAAGCAGACAATATTGAACTGCCCAGATAGAAGAAGCAGACATTCTTTTCCTACAAAACAACCCACTTCTTTTTGAAGAATGATATCCCTGTCGGACAAAGTTGGGGCTCTATTATGTGGAGGTAGAGGAGGCAGGAGAGAAAAGCCTGGCTGGATATGCTTGGTTACCCCTGAAAGGCCAAAGTGTGGGACGGCGTCAGCTGCATTCCTGCCCACATCACCTGGCTGGAGCCACCAAGAGCCCCCGCATGACTGTTAGCTGCAAACTGCCAAAAGACGTTCTGGGAAATGTAGAAAATCAAAGAATTAAGTAGACGATGCGGGTTAAGAGAAAGCAAATTCACTAAAAAAGTTTATTAGAACTCTGGATGACAACGGGGTAGGAGCATCCGAGGGGGTAATTTTCTTTAAAGGGATGTTAAACTAAAATATAGACTTTTCCGTAACATTTTTTATTGTCATCATTAGGTGATAACTGTGAGAATCTAAAGCCCTTATAAGCAGAGAGAAACTTTCCAGTTGATTTCTCCTGAGTCAAACCAGCAGTTTTGCTGGGGATTAAAAACTACTTTCACACATAAAAGACCAATCAGAACATGACCTCAGTTTTTATTCCTCCCATCTCCATTTGACTGACTCTTACACTGCAGCTGTTATCCTCCACTAGTCTCCAGAAATGGCAGTGAGTAGCAGTAACTGTTAGCTTGTTAGCATGGCATGCCGATTTTGTGCTATTCCTGGATACAAATCCGTTTTACTGAGGATGTTTTATCAGAAGAGGCGAGGTCAAGCAAACCACTTCAATCTAACATGGAGTTTTAATGATGTTGTCAGTTGAAGACTTTCTCACATCAACTGAACAACTACAAGCCTCCAAAGTGTACATTTTTAGAAAGTAGGCTCTGCAATTTTAGCTATGAAAACATTTTCTAATATATAGTTGCAGCACTAGTAAGACCCGTAGCTATTTCAGCTGGACAGTTGGTTGATTTTACCACGGTCGAGACAATATTGTTACACTACAAGGGGAAGTAAAGCCCGCCCACCCATGCTGGAATGTATTACTGTAGAAATTGCAGCTCCTTTAACAGTTATTGACTTTCTGGAAGTCTCATGTCTTGGTGGATGATGAAGGTAGTACTCAAGAATAATATTAAATAAGAAAAGTCACATTCTTATCTGGGTTTGCCAACCCTTATTGATTGCGCAATCCATCCATAAAGAAAGATGTTCTGTTCTCGCATTCTTGACAAGTTCTCCCCAAGACAATTTGGGAAGAATGTTTCCCACAAGGACACAAATATTGACTTTGCTTTCCTGGATTTGAGAATCACCTGTTGTGTTCCAACCAGAGCAGCAGAAACTAACAAAGAAGGACGAAGCGAGGGGAAGTCAGTCTGCAGCCACCATGGGAGGCACAGAGCCCACCTGCCACCTCCTCCTCCTCCTCCTCCTCCTCCTCCTCCTCCTCCTTCCTCAGCTCCCCACAGCTCCAGAGGGAGGACCTGGCTCCG
>OMLF01057713.1:4212-14548 GCA_900302615.1 Holocentrus rufus | reverse complement strand
TGGGGGGGTGTCACTTTTGTTTCTTGTAAACTCGCGGGCCTGTAAAGCCACAGAGACTGGAAACAGGGATTTGAAGCTTTACATAAACTTGAACTTGAACTTTAATATTCAGCTAATGGTGCAAATCCCAATTACTGATCAGTGTAAAAATCTGATCTGCTGATCTTTGAGCCGGGAGCGTTCTGCCCGCCAGATTTCAGATGAAACACGACCTCCTGCAGGCTTCATTGGCGAAGGTAATAACGGCTGTGGGTTAGTCATTTTGTGATCACAGCTCTCAAAATGCCAAAGCATGACACAACGACTGGCTGGACTTTGGGTTTGTGGTCGACTTCGCCATGTTTAGTTTGCTGTGAAACATGAAGTCAGATGTTTCATCACCAAGTTCCCAAGAATAAAAAAGTTCATCAGGAGCAGCAAAAGTCTACAGAGAACCGGGGCCTCTCAGTGGCTTCAGGCAAGTTCAAACTCAAAGTTTTTGTGGACACTTTCAAGTCATTGTTTTTAATCTGACAGTTTTCCCACATGATATGAAGAGGCAGTGTTAGTCAGCTTTTCCTGGATAAATAAAGGCTGAAAAAAAAAATCCATCCAGGCTCAGAAGCTGGACTCTGTTCTGGTTTTGACCTCATCACCACCAATCTCATCCAAATCCACTCAGCCATGGGACTGGAAACAAAGACTAAACTTCTTTTTGACGGCAAACATCTGTCTCCTCCTCCTCCCACACACACACACACACACACACACACACACACACACACACACACACTGATGCAGCTGGGTTCACATATTGGTAAGAGAAAAATATTGGTGAGGCAGTGGTGCAGCTTTGGGGTTTCTCTTTCTAAGGAAGAGAATTACTGCAATTTTCTGTTTTTGTTGGAGAATACACAGAGGAGAGAGAGAGAGAGAGAGAGAGAGAGAGAGAGAGTTTAAGAACATGCAGAAGATGTAATTCTCTCTTTTCTGTCATGACATCACAAGATTTACATCTGACGCTGCCTAAATCTGCTCTTTGTGAGCTTCTATACCTCCAAACTTGGAAGTCGTGATGCAACTTTTCAGTAGCTTTTGGTCCGAATTTCTTTTTTTTTTTTTTTTTTTTTTTTTGTAATTTTTTTGTAAATTAAACGTTACTGAGCTATTTTGTGCTGCAGTAAAGAGGATTTTATTATTTAAGTTTCTTGATTTCATTGTCATTCCACAAAAAAAAAAAAACGACCCCTCAAGTTGTTTGTTCCTAACCTGTGATATGACCTGCAGGAGCGTTTTGTAAATTAGTGACAAAGGCCCTGACCTGAACTTAACCCCAACCCTTTCCTAAACTTAACCAAGTGGTTTTGGTGCCTAAATGTGACCAAACTGTGACATAAATCCTGTTTATAATCTGTAGGTTGTATTAGAGATTAGCAACACTGGAGCTGCGTGGTTGTGTGGGTTGCAGGATATGACGTTGCATAATACACTGTGAGAGCGACACATCAAGTCCAAACAGAGCCGAGCTTTATGGTGCAGAACCGACTGGAGAAACGTTTGTGTCTTAACAGAACTCAAACTCCAACATCCAGAACCCACAGGAACAACCTCCAGGCCTGCTGATGAAGACCGGCCTCAGCAAACAACAGAAGCCGCGTTCGCTTCTTTAAACGCACCAGCGAGGACAAACAGTAACGTGGCTCTTGGATCCGCTCTGATGTGACGAGGCTGAACGAAGCGCCGCGTCCGTCCAGGGTCGGCAGGTTCTCTGATTTCAGAAGAAACCCGGTGCTGCTCTGCGGCTGCCAGCTGAGAGCTGAATGTGTTCAGCAGATCTCATCTGTATCTGCTGCTCTGCCACACAGAGGGAAATGTGAAGAAAAAAAACCTGTTTTATTCCACACAGCGGCTGTTTTCTGCACCAAGCCAAACAATAAACTCAGGTAGTGAATTTTGATGATTTCATACAAGTTATTTTATACCGTGCTGAACATTTAGTGACTGCTTTTGCCATCATCGTTGAATTATCCAAATACTAGAATTGATCCTGCCCACAATCCTCTGATTCATTTACCACACAACCAGCAGGCGACCTCTCAAACTGAACGGAGTTTGAATGAGAAATAGCAGAAAAGGTGGCTTTCTCCAGGTGGAACTGTTTCCTGATTAGTGAAAAAAATGTCTGAGCCTGAACAGGAATGAACCAAAAACTGGTTTCTTCTACAGGTTGATACTCTGCTCTGCTTGTTATTCTTCTGTTTTCTTTCATCACATGACAAAAGAAAATCAGTTTCACACATTTTATTCCGTCCACGCAGGTCGTATTTTCACTTGTGAATAAGATTTCTTAAAGAGTTAAAGAAAGATTTGGCTGAAATTTGGTGCATAGGTCCCACAGCTGCTGCGTTCAGGTGCTGGTGGGAAAACCCAACATCCAAGCTGCCTGCTGAACAGCTTTGCCTTCATCTTGCTGTTGTGTCTGAAAATCAATCCAGAAAGACTGCTGGTGGAGATTTGAGCTCAACTGAGTCAAAGTTTCAAGTTCAACAAAACGTTGGTCGATCAGCTGCACTGTAATATTCTGAGGGTTTTAATTCCTGTTGAAGAGGAAAAGCATGTTTACCTGTCAGTAAGACGACATTAAACTGAAAGATTTCAGCATGCAGTCTGATGTGAACTTCCCTCCTGTGTAGAGAAGCTGCTGCGTCTTCAGCTCACGTTTCATTTAGCTGGTGGGAGCTGCACGTCTGCTGCTGATGGATGATTTATGAACATGAAACCAGACACATTCCTGCTCACTGCGTTTCTGCCCGACGCCGGCTGAAGCCACAACGCTGTACGTAATGGAGCAAATCGCTGAATCATCTGCAGTTCAGTTTAGTTTAGTTTACTCTGGTTTCTTCACACGAAATTTGAAAAACTCTAAAAAAGAACAAATATAAAATGTGCAGATGAGAAAGAGGATGTGTGTGTGTGTGTACATCTAACATACCAGATCTTCTCCTGTGCTGCTGCAACACAAACAGTCTGTGAGCAGAGACGACTGGTAAGAACTACAGATAAATATCCAATAAATATCCATATTCTGGGATATTTTGCTCTTCATTTTGTGAAGATGACCTGCTCTGTCCTGTGGTCTGGGATGTTTGAGAATTAGTCAAGTCTATATGAATAAAGTGTTTAGTCTGCAGGTAACCAGTCATCCATCCTGTTATCTTTAAACAGAAACACAAGAGCATCGAATCAGGAGGAATTATTCCACGGAAAAGATAAACACTCCACTGATTTGCATACAGTTGAAGATCAGACAGGTGCAGAGTTTGATGATAATATGATTATTATGAACTTTATGCTTTTTGTATAGTCTAAATAGATCTTATGCATCTGATTCACCTGTATTCAACTGAGAAGGACTCTTCAAAGAATTGTTCCTTTTTTAAAATTTTTATCATATTCTGTTAGAATACATACAGTTAAAAAAAATTATAATTTTGGTGGCCTGACTCCTGGCGTTCAGCAGCATGTTGATCAGGAGTGTGGAGACAGATAACTGACTGTCCGTCAGCAGCCATGTTCAGTGTTTCAGCAGCCAGCTGAACGCTGGCAGCAGATGACGGCCGACGACCTGCAGAGCCGACTGACCAACCAGCTGCAGCCCAGACTGAAGCCAGCAACCAGACAAAGGTCAAAGAACAGTTTAGTAAACGAGGCCGCGGGACTGAAACTTTTATAACCTCAGAAACCAGCCATTATGGCTCCCCGCTGGACTGAAGTTCAGGACTGTAAAGCCGCAGAAAACCAAAAACTGGAGAAGAGCGAAGTCTCTCCTCGGCCTCTCCTCTGAATCTTGTGTGCTGACGTCAGACTTAATAATCAGATTAATGTTGATTCAGGACGCTGCTGGGTATTTGCTTACAGGAGGAGCGGCCAAAACCAACCGCAGGGCGGTGGCTGTGTGTTTGAACATCCATCCACGGTACCAACACACACACACACACACACAGCCCCACACACACATAGACATGCACATTTTCCAAGCACTTTCCTGCCTCTTGGTTTGGATGATTCTCCTTTCTATTAGCTTGTAATGTCAATGATGTAGGAATTGAAGGAAAAATCCAACCTAAAAACACTGAATCTCTGTCTGTTTCTTCTGTCCAATCATAGACGAAGTGACGTCACGTCCAGATGTTTCATGATATCAGAAACTGTATGATGGATCTAAACCATCAGCGATAAACATCAGGTTTTGGTGTCAGTCCCTCACAATCAAAGAGCGAGGGCTTCTTTCTAGAGCCGCCATGTTGCACCGACGTTCAACAATCATACAGAGGACATACATCGTACAAGAGGACAGAGAGACATTTCTCCACACAGGTGCAGCACACAGACCAGAATGCAATGCTGCAGCAACAGCGCAGACTGTGTTCTGAATTCGTGGGCAACAGACTTCACGTAGTCTGGAAACATTCTCTCATTCTCATCATCATTTTTGAATCTTCTCTCTCCAAAAAAACAGCTGAAAGCAGCGAGTTTAGGCCTGTTCTCTCGTGGTTGTTGAAAGGCCTTCTGGGAAATGCAGGAAATGACTAAGGTGCTGTAGGAGCGGACAAGGCAGGTTGAGGTAAAGTGGGTTCAGCAAAAATTAAAACACAACACAAAATAACTGCTGGAATGAAGTGAAGGTCACAGACTGATGATAAAAGTGTGAGAGGATCAGATTCTTCTCATATTGCACTTAGAAGACATGAAGCCTTCATGTTATGGACTGTTTAACGTACACACAGGACGATATGATGAGTGCAAAAAAGAAATGTCGACAATCACAGTTGAGTGATTTTTTTGTTGAACTTCCTGTGTTTGACGGCTCCAATATCTTGAGTGTAAAATATAAATGCCGATCTTTATGTGCACGTGTGGTTTGAGTGCACGTGGTATATACTATAACACCGCATATTCCCGCCTCTCTCCACCCCCTGGGCATTCAAAGTGGTCTTTTTTTCAGGGGGCAATAATAATTTCCATGGCAGCTTTGGATCTTGAACCTCCAGAGTGTCGTGGCCAAAGTGAAGGCCAATAAATCTGCAGCCCCTCAAAGCCGCGCTTGTTCCCCCTCAGCGCCGCCATAATGCTCCACTGGCCGTGTGGTATTTTCTAGACGCCGTTTTCCTCTTTAGTAAAGGGCAATGCCACCCGTTTTAAGAATGCACATATATTCTTCCTGTGCTTCAGAACAGTTCAGTCAGTATGAATGAACACCGATCTCTCCTAAAGCCTGAAACTGGAGAAATAAATTGTGAATTTGTGATGAGACTGGATGTAAAATCTGGCTCTGCTCCATAGAAAATGAATGGGATGCTGATTTTATTGACTCAACAGGGTTTTGTGTGAGTCCTCACACCCACGAGGCCTAAATTCAGATGTGAGTGTGTGTGTGTGTGCAGGTATCAGAAAGTCAAGTTTATTATTGCAGGTATAAAGTGTGTATTTGCTCGAGTGCAGATGTTTGGATAGGAATATGATTGTTTTTTAGTTAGATAATTGTGTGAACTGTTTCCTTTAGTTTAGATAGCAGCCTGTCGACACCCAGAAAAAAAAAGAAAAAAACTCAGACTGCCAGGTGTCAGGCAGAGGAAACGGTATTAAAATGAAATCCGATTGGTTGGCAAAGCCAATTCACCATAGGGGATGGTGGAATATAGAACATTTCACTCCTGAAAATAAAGTCGGAAGAGGCTAAATTTGGAGGACAAGCTCATTCAGATGGGAAATCTCTTGGTAAAAGTTTAAAAACTGTGATGATTCATGTGAGTGAGTGGGCTTAAGAGCTTCCCACCATTTATTTAAATCTCATCAAACACACAGAGACCTCTCAGCTTTTCCAGCATCCTCCACAGGAAGAGTCACAGCTGTTGGACTTTCTCATCTGGCTGAAGTGCATCAGCATCCGTCAACACAGCCGACGTTCACGTGCACAGAGGCTTTGGCTCTGGATCCAGTTATTCTTCAAGTAACCGGTTTGGACTGAAGTCATAACAACCTGTTGAACTCAAACTGCAGTGAAGAGAACCCTGGTTAAGATGTGAGACTGAGACTCCAAAATTAAACTGGTTACTGTGGCAACGACTTCATTCTTTTACTTTTGGTTTTCTGTTAAACCATGATTCACACAGCATTGTGGTTATATCTTCATAGCTTCAGAGTTGTTGTAAAGTTTATTTTTTCACTTTGATGGAGCTAGGCTAATGACTCCTGTAGACTTCAAGTCTTTATGCTAAGCTAACGTGAAATGCTACCCATAGGAACTGAACCAGTGGACGTACAGAGGTGAAAATGGTATCAAACATCTTGTCTCAGTCTGGGTAAGTCGGAAAAAGGGGATTTTGCCCAAAATGTTGGAGTGTTCCTTTAACTGCTGTATCCACTAACAATTCTGCCACAAATTAAAAGTTGTAAGATGTTTACAAGGCAACATTTTAAAGATGTGAACTATTTCCTGGTGGACACTTCCTGTCACACTTGAGCACAAAAACATAACAGTAAATCAATTTTTTTTTTTGTGACAAAGCAACATGTTTACTGTGATGGATTACTTCAGTCTGGCACCTTTCTGTCTGTGGCAGATGTTTCCCATACGAGATGAAAATGAATGGCAGTGAACGCCTTCAGCAGAGAGACAGGCTGACATGGAAAATTACAGACGTCAGACAACACTGAGAAATATGTTAATGTTGTAACCTCAACAATTAGCACAAACTTGGACTTGGATTGTCCCTCAGCATTGTTTGTACAATGGTCCAAAAAAACAAAAAACATTTGGAGTTATATAAATGAATATGGATAATTGCTCTAAATAAATATAAATTGGCCTATATAAACAAATGGGGCTATAGCAGAGCACACGAAAAAAAAATCCTCCACCATGTAACAAGTTTGCAATGGAGGAGCCAATATGCCATTTGTTTTACAATGAAGGTAGTTTAAGTTTAAAAAAAAAAAATTGAATAGCAACCTAAAGAATGATTAACCAAATATCTGGATATATAATATCAGTCCTGTTCACTCGCACTAGAAATCACTTCAGCTAAACACTAAAAAATGAAAATGGTGCAGCCTGCTGGTCATTTCCTGCTGATTAATTTATTTTGTTGCAAATTAATATTTTGTTGCTGCTAAAGGACCTGATGACATCATTACAGTATCATCACTATCAAACATTATCACAAAGTAAAACACAAATCTAATGAGCTTTGTTTGCTTTGGAGAGAACTGACAGCAAAGATACTCAGTGATCACTTTCTGTGACCTCATGACCTCAGGTCTCTGTATCAAAACACACACACACACACACACACAGGAGCAACCAAACACATAAAAATTCTCACATATTATGGAAGAAATTACACACATGCACACATAAACCCCCACAAATTTGCACATTAACATGATGGAAACACTTCCCCATGCGTGCGTGCGCACGCACGCACACACACACTGCAGCATCCTGTTTACCTGCTGTGTTTTTACTGTCCCTCTGCTCTGATGCAAGGAGGAATTCCACGATAATTACCACATCATTACAGTCTCTGGTTTGTTTTATATCCACTAAAAGAGCACGGACACACACACACACACACACACACACACAGACAAGTAGTACTGTGGCTAATTATCCCTAGATGTATGTTAAGTGGTTGGTAGTTACGCACATTACATAACTATCTGCTGGAGTCACACGTTACAGTTCAGATCCACTGATGTGGCCGGCGGCTGAAGTGACTTTTTTCCCTCTTAGTGAAGCACTGAGCTGCTTTTTTTTTCTGCGTTTGGAAAAGTTGAGTTTTGACAAATTCTGTTGGAAGCTGCAAGTCAACACAGTATTAAATCATCTGAAAAAATGAGCATGAACTCTGAAACTAGAGGCTCAGTGTGTTAGGTAAAGGCATCACAAAACACATTTCACACAAACAAATCTAAAGAGAGCATAAAAGGAACAAAAGTAAAACAGTATAAAAGATATGTAATACTTCCATGGTCCAGCCAGTGTGATGTAACGTTAACGTAACTAGGAAAATGTCAGTCAAAGTCGGCAGTTTGAGCCATTGATGTTGAGTCAGTTTGTTGGTGAAAGATTTCGTAACAAATGAAGAGCTCTATGTTGTCAAAAAGTAAATGAAGAAAATTGACGTAATTAATGGAGAGACGATGATAACAACTTTTAATGATAACTATTAAGTTTATCAATTTCCTTCATAACGACCCCACAGAGGAAGTACCTGCGATCCCCTGCCAGTACATCAGAATTGAAGAAGCTTTTTGGATGAGAATTGAAGCATCTTCAAGCATCTACAATCAAGTTCAGCTCATGTTGATTCAACCCGACCTGAATACCACGACCATTTTTTAAACTGAGAAACTGCAGTTGAATTGAGCAACTACAGACCCACTGAATCACTCAGAACTTTATAAAGTGAGATTCACAGGTCTGAAACCAGGCCAGTAGAGTTTGCAATAACTTCCTGGTATAAAAGTGCTGCATCGCGTACAAACAGTTTTAATGTCATGGAGCAAACAGGCGAAATAACAAACAACTAGACATATTTTAAGTTGGTTACATCTTATTGTGTTTGTTGGTAAAGAGTGGAGTTGGGATCAGATTCCATCGGAAAACACAAACATGCTCAAAGATGCTTTGGATTCAGCGTGTGAGTGAGGAGGAAAAAGGAAGAGACCCTGCCTTTTAGGACATCAAAGACACCAGCTAAGCGATCCAGAACAGAAAATGATCACAGCAGGAACATCAGATCGGTTGGACCACATGGTTCAAAGTTGAAAGTTAACAAAACGCCACAGTGATTCGGTCTATTGTACAATCATCGAAAACTCTCACGTTTTGCTGCAGAGTGAGAAAACATCTGAATCCAAAGATGAAGGTCAGAGGTCACGGCACCAGGACAGTAGATACTGTATTGACACAAGTCACCAAACTGAAGTGACAGTTTTCAGACCTCAGCACTCTCCTCCCTCCTCGTCCTCCTCCTGGCGAGGTCTGTTTCTCTCGTTAAGTGCTTTTACAGTCGTGTCCCAGCCGGGTTGCCATAGGAGCTGCTGCTGAGTGTTTCACCACCCTGCCGGACATTCCTCTGTTCTCTCTCCTCGACCAATCAGCAGCACAGAGACACCGGAGCCGCCTGATTAAAACAATTAAATCTTCAAATCAATTACATTTTATAATCTATCTAAAATACTTCCTACTGATTATCCTCTCCTCAGCAATTCTTTACCATCATCATTCCAGGCTTGCAGGAATATTTGTACGATGTACTGTTAGGTTGACCTTTGACCTCCTTACCTTTGGTTGTTAATGAGCTACAGAGGTTAGGCTTATTCTGCTGCAGACCATTTTACATGATTAAAATGTAAATGTGATGGGAGAGCAGTAACATTTACAACTGAGATATCTGTCAGAAACCAAGGTTTTAAGTTTTTCCTTTAAAAAGAATGTGTGGAAACAAAAAACTGAAAATTTGGTTGTGATCCGAAATGATATCAGGGACAGGAGACTATGAAAGTCATGTTGTAAACCCAGTGGAGTTTGGTGCCTTTAAACAAGACTGAGAAGGGGTCAACTTCAGCTGGTGAATGTGGTTTTAATTTTAAATTTAATTAACAAATTTTAATTAAATTTTCTGGCCTGGTTTTATAAATCTAACAACACCAGGAAAAGCCAGTTTGAAAACACATATTTCAGTTGTAAAGTTAAAAAGCACCATGCAGTTGACAGGGACCTGGCCTCCTTGTGTTGAACAGGATTTGTGGATTCTTGAAATCAGTTGGGAAATCATGAAGGTTTCTGAGAGCAAAGAGGAGAAGGAGTTTGCTATAAACTGATTGAGGTGAGAGTCTTTTCCAGTTGAGTTTTCATATTTGATCTGTAAGCGCTGATTTCAGTATAGTATACATTTCAAGATTAAAGATTCAAAAAGGTTTATTGTAATATTCAATACAATGCACATGCAAATAAACACAAATTAAAACTCTAATTCAGCTCCTTAACATTTGAGGAGAGGAAGCTGTCATCTTCCACCAGAAAAAGTGTTGAACAAAGCAGGAGCCAACATGTCTGGATTGAGAAATTCTAAGGCGTGTAAAAAGAAAAACAGTAAAATCACAGAAATATTAAAGCATCAAAAATATAAAAGTAAACAAGGTGACCAGGTGGATCACAGTGGCAGCAGTGCACTGATATAATTTAATATAGTATAAAGTGCATTTGAGCATGATTTATGCACAGTAAAAAAATAGAGTCAACATAAGGTTGATGTTGTGCATGTGGATCCTTGTAGATTCATAATCT
>OMLF01057712.1:41726-73785 GCA_900302615.1 Holocentrus rufus | reverse complement strand
TTTATTTTGGGGTACAGCACACACACACACACACACACACACACACACACACACACATGCATACCTATTCCCAACAATGGAAAACATCACTGCCCACTGGGGAATCTTGACTATGCTTGTTAAATGCGTTCCTTTGTCTTTTGTCTGCTCCTCAATTCAACTTTCTTTTTCCCAGTTCCCACAAATTGAAAGCCGTCATGTTTCCTCTTGAGTGTACTTAGAGTTGAACAGGCAAGGCCAAACTCTCCCTGAACAATCAATACATCCTAAAGAGTACCTGTCCTCACCCACTCCAGTAGGCATATGCACACTCTGCTTCCAAATCATCATCCACCCTCAGAGGTCTGAGTCTAGATTTGCAGCACCCAAGGCAAAATCTCAGTCTCTCACACTCACTGACAGATTCGGTTTTGAAGGCGGAGAGTGGTTAAATACAGAATAGATGAAGGATTAAAAAAAAAAAAAATAGAAACCCACAAGCATATCTTTTATTTCCCCAGAAAAGTGAAACAACCACAAATCAACTTCACATGCTCCTGGAGCCAGATCGTGACCTGAACACCCCTCCCCCAGCTCTGCTGAGGGAGGCATGGAGCAAGAGACAAATACAGACTATGTACAGTCCTGTGTTAGAGACACCTACTTTAGTATCATCTTATTTGAATATGATCCTCACAAAAGTAGATTCAGCATATTACATACATGCCTAGCAGTGCAGCTTACATGGCAGCAACAAGTGCTTTCTACTAAAATGTTGTCTTATGATCATAAAAAGATATGTATTAAAGGAATCAATAAGTTTATTTTTTTCACTTTGACGGAGCTAGGCTAATGACTCCTATGGACTTCATGTCTTTAAGCTAAGCTAAATGCTGAAATACTAGCCATAAGAAACCAGTGGACGTACAGAGGTGAAAATGGGACAGAACATCTTGTCCTGCTCTGGGTGAGTCGGAAAAAGGGTATTTTTCTCCACTACATGTTGAAGTATTCCTGTATGTGTGAGAATCTTGATGTAAGTTTTCTTGTTGTGTTCATGTGAATGCAGGTTCAGAGGAACACCTCTTACTGAATGATTTAAATCTGCTACTTTAAGACCAGCAGCATGGTGAAAAAGCCTTAACATGGACTTGAGCATCTATAAAGTGCTACAAAGAAGTGCCTTTCACACTTTCCATTTACCTCAAAAATGTAAACAACGATTACATTTGCATGCATCAATAAACAGAGCTTTATAACTTCTATTTATATATAACCTTTCTGTATGTCAAAAAGCAGCATTGAAGTTTTATGAAGCCAAATCATGCAAATGAGAAATAAAATGTGAAAGTGTCTCTATTCCATCCCAGATATCAGATTGCAACTGGGAGAGCAGGCGATGATGTCAGAGGAAGGTGTCGTATTTTTGGGGTTTGAGTCACCTGGTGGCGGCTTACATGAAGCTTTGCCTGTCCACACCTAATGTGTACTCTGACCCCAACAGGAACTTGATCTGTTGTTGGCCATTGTGTGAATGTACTGACTATAGAAAAAAAGTGGAACGATCACATCATATGGTTTCATTCACTGCTGCCATAATGGTTGCACAACACTGACCTCTAAAAAACACTCTTATTTTCATGGATGTGTATTGCAAGTTAATGTGTCTAAGTTAAGTTATATGACAACTTTTTCATAAGGCTGATGGATGGGCAGAAGAAGACTGAAGCACATTAAGGGGTACTTTAAAATACATCCACATATTTTGCCATGTAAAAGTTTTCCAAATTACCTGATATACTGTGTGTGTATTTATCTACATGACCTTTGCCTTTTCTAGACTTCCTGGTTTTATTGCTCTGGTACTAAAACAGCTCCTTATCTAGCTCATTCCAGCTCTCTCTACAGCGTCTGTGCTCAAAACAAATCTTTTTGATTGAGGCGTTTATAATTAGCCTCGAGGAAATGTTTGCCTCCCGAGCATTCCACTGATAATTTGCCTACTCCATTTGCAAACTGTAATGTTAGCCTAATAAACTAACATCATGTATTAACTTAAGAGACTCTGTGCTGTGTCTCCTGTTCTTATGTTGAGAGACATGCCTCATTCCTTCTGCTGCACTGAGGCCAGAAACCACAGTATCTTCACCAGTCAAAGACAGACTAGATAAAGAATGCAATCCATTCTTGTGTGGGAAGAAGAAACTTAATGGACTACACAAACTGTTTGGCATTTTGGCCCATTAGTTACCTCACAAATCAACAGCTTTGCTCACTCTCTGTGCTAACAAAACAGCTTATGTGTGAAGAATCGCCATTAAAAGTGCTTTGTTTTTGTTTTGTTTTGTCATAATTTTGTGTCTTTTATCAATCCCCTAAATCTGACAGGCTTTACATTTAAATGGCCATTCAGTCTTTGAGATAGTTTTGAAGTTTTTGAAGTGAAGATACTGTGTTATGAAGAGTTAGCATACACACCAGACAGGGCCAAACTTCTAAAAAGTCCGAGTCATCCTTTACGGCAGGGGGTGAGAAAGAGGTGGTATCATTATGTGAAACAAGAACTCGAAGAAAATGTCAGGAAATCAATGCAACAAGATAGATTCACTGTTTCTTCCACTCCTTATCTAAATGTTGATTCCTAATCATTTATACTGGTACATAACACATACTCACCGCTAGCTTTAGTGATGAGAAACTTACCACTTTGCTGTAGCTTCTTGCTAGCCTTCAAGGGCACTCACTTTGTCCTTTCTGAAAACAGAAAACTCACAAAAATAGGTTGAACACCGTGGTTTCTAACAGATTTTATTTACCATTTATGACAATACATTACCTTGTATTCATTTGCACCATTCAGCTGCTGGCTCGGCTAAAGTTACACTACCTGCACTACTTTCTGAACTGCTCTCTGCTCTCTCAAGCTTATAATTGTGTGGTCACTGTAAAAAGTAGTTCCAAACATATTAATAAACAGCAGTTGTTCAAAACTTGTTCTGAATAAGTACTAAAAATAAATGGATACAAGCGACTATACTGTAAATGTCCTGTTTTCAAAAAGGACATCTATAATAGTTTCTGTGAAGCTGAAAATGACAGCTAGCTGTGAGCGTGTGCTCTGTACAAATGGTGGGAATCAACATTTTAATATGGCCTAAGATAGATTTAGTCTCTTGACTACTTCAGTAAACACAAAAAACAGCATCACATGAGGTGGTCATTGTCCACAAAGGAGCAGATTTGGTGACTGAGCCACTGTGGTGAGAGCCATGCTCAAGCAGTCAGGGCAGCAGCAGGGTGCTCACTTATTTGCAATGCCCTCCCATCAACACAAACACACACACGCCCTTGCTTCCCAAATGACTATGACTTGGAACATATCACAACACTTTATTATCAAGTGTTCCCTGGGAGACAAAGGGAGGGGTGTGCCAAATCACTTCGAGTCTACAACTACATCCACAATCTGGAGTGAAGAACCCCCCGGCCAGCTAAAATCTCACAACTCAGAAGGAAACTTTAGTGAACCACTTCTGGACTATTACCCTAGAAAGCAAAACTACTGCTGTTATGAAGGTTTAAGCCTGGTTTTCTAGTGAGAAAAGCTGTTCCCATGGAAACCACTCATCTCACCTGTTAACAGAAGTTTACCCTCTTAAGATCCTTCTTAACCTACCGGCTATGTTCACTGTATTTAGCCCCAACAGCTCTTCTTCTAACCTCAAGTTCCCTCTGGTTTTTCTCTTTTGCTCTTTCTTACCGAGTACGATTGAAGGCCTGAACAGAGGCATGGGTGTGTGCATGTGTACGTGCTTGTGCGAACAGATTTTTCCGGAGCTCTTTTAATCACTTTGTTAGTGCATCTACATCCACTCAGATTTAAGTTCACTGAGCAGCAATGGAACTGCTGATCCCATCCTTTTTTACTTTTTTTTTTTTTTTTTTAACTCAACAGTGATTGGTGGTTTAGGTCTCCTGAGAGATGCATGCTACAGTAAACCACCAACACTGCACATCTATGCATAGAAATTGCTAATGGAAAGGAGAAATAGGTGAGCACAAAATGACTGAATGTGTTAGTTATGTTTTGAGATTTCACTTTGACACCTGCAGGGAAATAATCAAAGTAATCCATTTTTACCACCGTTAAACTATAATGTTTAGTTTGTTTATTCTGTGCTCTTAGGCATCCGAGGAAAAAAATGGTAAATCAGCATGGAATGCTGGGAGATCGATGCCAAAAAGAGAAAAACAAGAAAACAAGCACATATCAGTGTCCAAAAAACCAACCTCTGAATTTTCAACATTCTTTAAATTTCATAGCTAAAATTGGGCTTTCCAAATGTAATCTTGTGGCAAAGAATTCAGGAGAGGAACTGTGCAGAAATATGAATGAGGTCTGCATTAAGAACAAGAACACATAACTCCTCCTTCACTTCATTGCTCAAAGGCAGAGTCTGTAATTTTAGAGGGCCTAAGAAATCTAGAAAAGGAGGGGGGACAATGTGAATGGAAGTGTCTTGAGTTTCTTCTTAAGTATTCCTTGTCTTGCCTTTCAATGTTGCACCCTGATCTTCTTCTTCTCACGCTGCAACTAGGGCGTCAATTAACATTCCTAGTCTTGGCCTGTCAAGGCACTATAAATCGCTTATGCTTCACCTCTTCCTCATGGTCACACTCCCTCCTTTCTGTCGTAATGACAGGAGAGAGAGAAGGGGAGTACACCATGTGAAGATTTTGGTATGACCCTCTTTACCCTCCTGTGGATATTCAGGGACCAGTTTAGTCTGCCAGAGCTGGTGCTTCTCAGTGTCATTGTATTTTTAATCAGCGTATTTTAAACGAAAATCTTACATCTACATCTTTGACTCGGAGGTATATAAACTAAAAGTCATACAGTTGGCGTCTCCTCGCAGCAGGCCATCCATATTCATGGACATTAGTTTGACTCCGAAGAGTACTTCTAAAATTAATGGCACCCTGCAGCCCTGACCACCAAACATTCCCAAACGAAATTCCAATCGCCACTAACTCACCATAGGCGTCTCTCGGAGGAATCTGTAAGTTAGTGAGTTCTTGAATTTGACAGGAGCAGCCGGAAACCCTAATGTTCAGGCCAGAGTCTTAAAATTCCCCAAACCATGAGTTGTTTGCCTCTGGAATCAGGGTAGAACTGCAACACTGGCAGTTTTGGTGCTCATTCTCCTGTTAGAAGTCCTGCTCCATAGCCACTTTAGTGTTGCTCTTCAAGCTGAGACTCATTTTTTAAAATTATAAATACATGATACTGGTTCAGTTCCTATGGGTAGCATTTCATGTTAGCTTAGCATAAAGACTTGAAGGCTACAGGAGTCATTAGCCTAGCTCTGTGAAAGTGAAAAAAATAAACCTTACAGCAACTCTGAAGCTGTCTTATTTACACAACATATTGTATATTTGAAATATATGGCATGGATTTAAAAACAAAACAAAAACCAAAAAAAACGAAGGTTGTTTTAGGAGAACGTAGATGGTAGGAACTGCTGAACATATGTCTTAAACAGTTACAGTATCTACCATCTAACCTCTCCTAAAATGATTCTCGTTATTATAAAGAATTCCAAGACTTGTATTTCTTCATGTAACACACAATACATTATGTAAATAAGACAGGTTCGGAGTTTCTATAAGGTTTATTTTTTTCACATTGATGGAGCTAGGCTAATGACTCCTGCAGACTTCAAGTCCTCATGCTAAGCTAACACTAACACTAATACTAACCATGGGAACTGAACCAGTCTACTTTAGACCTGCATAGGCATTACAATCCTGCCACAAAGAGATAGTGGGTCCATGTTCATTATTAGCCAAAGGGGAACCTCTCTGTACCGCAATTCACACGATATATTTATGTATATTTATGCATATACAATCTGCCACAATTCCCTCTGTGGTTGACCAGAATTAAACCCAGGTCTGCCTGCCTGCAAACAGAAACATACCAGTCAATAAAAGACAAAGCGCTTCCTGGCCATGGGATGTTTTCCAGTTCTTAACAAGGCTACTCCACAACACACAGTACACGTCTTCCTCAGCCACATTCAAGCAATGTTATCAATGGAAGACATAATGATTTAACTGGTGAACATACAGTCTTATTAAGTCAAAAGATTGGCCAACTTTTTCAAGTAGTAGGCCATTTTTACATTGAACTGAAATGACTGGTAGTAGTTTCCTCTAAAGAAAGGTGACCTCGCTAGAACTTATATAGAAGCAGATGCTGACATCTTCTGACTAGTGAATGCACTGCAACACTGATTCCTGAAGTTGAGAGAACATGGTTGGTCAGTGTAATTACTATAAGTATACATACTTGCTATAAAGGGTCATAAATGTAGTCCAAGAATTGAACAGTTGTTGTGTTTTCAATATTGGAACTGGAATAAGGAAAGAAGTGTGTTTTTACAGGTTTCTCAGGAATAAAATTTAAGCAATCCCCATCTTTCTTCCCTTTAACTCAGTTACTCAGTTACTTAACTTGGATGATGATGAATTTTGCACTGACCATAGGATTAAATGTTTCTGTGCATCAGGACAACTTAAAATGCAAAAGGCACGTCACAAACACACAAACCCAGAGTGATGGACCATTTAATGATCTGTAGAAGTATGTTAAACAACCATTTATTTTACAGTTTAAAATGTCCTCATGGAGGAACCGCAAAATACACTTAAAATGAAGATTGATCAAAAGACAAAGTTTTCAGATTAATCACCGTTTTCTTTAAATTGTTTTTCTGTATTTTCTTCTCATTTGTTTATCAAAAATTAGAAGTGCCTTCAACATAACCATGAGAGTATTCAGCCTGCAGTCATAGAAATATTTACACCACAAAACTGACAAGCATGGTTTACTTTCAGCATCGGTTTCACGCACCTAGCTTTTGTCTCTTTCAGACTGCTTTGTTTTGTTGCACAAAACAAAAATAAGGACCCTGAAGAGAGACAGTTATAAAGGGGAAAACTACACAAGAGCACAGATTGAGGACATAAGTATTTACAGCTTGGCTCAAGGAGACAATAGTTAAGAAGAGGGATGAAAACAGACAATTAACACATCCATTAACGGCATGATTTCAAGTTCAAGTCACATTCTTCGCCTTTATGATTTTACTTTATGATTTCAAAATAAAGCATGCTATAGCTTAACTGTCGTGAAGCCATTGCCTAACTGACCACAGGATGCAGTCCTTAATATGTGGGACCAGGATGTTCAGACAAACAGCAGGGGGCAGTAGAGGACAACATCAAGGAGAGGGAAACACAGGAATACATTGACCAGTATGGTAAACATAGAGCTGCTATTCAACCCCTACAACTGTTCCTTCAAAATGAGGATACGATTTCATAATGTAATAGCGCTGTAGTAACAGTTAGGTAAATGAATAATACCAAAAAAAGGGAATCAAGTCTGCCCTCTGAGTGGCAAATACAAAGTCACATATGAAAATAGGTTCTGATCAATTTTTTTTGATACATTGCGTTTGTTTATCATTTGCAAAAGATGTTTTGGCACAGAATCAATTTAAAAAATATTTTTTGAGAATATCACTCCTGGATCTTGTAGGGATCCTTCCCACCGTGCCCCTCCTCCCCCCTGCCCAAAGAAAGAAAGAAAACATTGAAATTTCACAATCTGTCTTGAAAATAATCCACTTGGTCTCCACACATCGCTTCAGTCTTTAAATATTTATAATATTTACAGTTTCACAATTGTCCACAATACCCTTAGGCTTCAAGAAAACAAAAATAAACAAATTAAATATTCTCTATATAGTCCCCTGTTGAGGCATTGAGTGTAAACTGTACAACTCTTAATGTCCCCTCATGAGTTCCTAGGGGAAGGAACACTTGGGGATAGAGAGTTGACTCTGGAAATGAAGTAGAAGTTGGCTGATGGAGCAAAAGCAGTGTGACGATTGATCTGATTGATTCTCGATCACTTTCCAGGCAAAGATTTTCTTCTGTCTTGCGAAAGCATGGCTGATCACTGGAGTAATAATTTCATAATGTATAATTTTTTGTCAAATCTGTACAAAGTTCACAATTTCATTTTTTACCTCAACATAGTGCAATGACTGATCAGATTGGTTCTCAAAAAGAAAAAAAAATCCACAATCAATATGAAAGTAAGAACATCCCTTAAGAAGGTCTTAATCCATTGCTTCATCCCCTTTGAATGCTTTGAAATACAAGATGCTGTACACAACAAGTCCAAAGTTGGCAAATTGAAATGAGCAAGCAGAAAATTGATAATCAAAAATCCCAATGCCACCCTTCATATGCTCTCTAGAAAGGCAGAGAGTTTTGGAATTTCCGGTGGATGGGTGACTTAAGGACTTGGTGAAGTGAAGAATTAAAAGTGAGTGCATGCTTAAATTAATAATAATAATAATAAAAAAGGTCAAACCCATTAAAATATGAGGCATTCCCAGTTTTCAAAACCGGATGAATCCAAAAAGGCTGGTGTTGGCTTGGTTCAGGAAAAAAAAGGTAATTTACACAGAGGCAATGACAATCATGAGGTGTGGGGAAATGCTGGAGATGCTGTTCAGAAGGTCTGGCGCCATGCGTGACAGGTGGCTCTCCGAGAATTCACAAGGCGGGAAAATTTGCACCACATAAGCTGGCTGTGGATCCAAAGACACAGGCAAATTGATTAGAGCAAACAAAATCTCCACGATGTAGAATTACAAACTATAAGAAATATTCAAAAAGATGAAGTCATGGCACAACAGAGAAAAAAAAATCAGAATGACCACAGACCTGATTGGAGCCAGGGTTGGGGACATTGATGATGCCAGCTGCCTGTTTGGTCTGCAGGTAGGTAATGAAGCCCCCTTTCAGGGCTTGGGTCTGACTGAGGACATCTTCTTGGTCTCGACCACAAGGTAAGGCCAGTAGCAAACAGTAATCATTCTCCACCTGTCATGGATGATATCCAGAATGAAGTCTATCATGAAAATATACAGACAGTTGTATCACATAAATTCTGCTGAGGGATGTTAGCATCCTAAATGAAGTGTAGCGCATTATTTGGTAGTTACAACCACCATTTCTTCTTTAAACTAATAGGCATGTGGAGAGTGCAAACCTAAACTAAACAATTCTCCAACTTGCTGCTGTTAAACAAAAAGATATCACTCTCTCACTAAGGTTTTAACATACCCTTTTTGATTTGGGATGAAGTATATCTCCATAAACGTACTAGTTACAGCTTAAAAAAAATAGTAATTTTCTTTCTTCCTACATACAAACTATTATACAATTATCTAATGGCGAAAATCCCAAATCGTGGCCAAAATAAAAACAATTGTTCTTTACCCTAAGGCATGCATGCCATTAAGTTTCATGGATATTTGCTCATGAGATTTTTTGGCACTTCTTCCAATATAGAAAAAAAGAGGATGACAACAATAAATGTTTCATGGTTAAGGATATTCCTTGGATTATAAATGGAACCTTTTATACACTTTCTTCTCTGACTTGCAAAATACTATCATGTTACTTTGGTTTACTTTGGGTGGTCTGGTTTAATTTGAGCAATGGGAAAGCCAACTGAATCAAATCATAAAGTAACAATGGATCAAATGTTGTTAGTCTGGAAGATGCAAAAGGACTATTAGGTGTGTAACAATAAAAACAATAATCTCCATGGTCGATGTAAAAATGATTCAAGGCAAAACACTCACAGTCATTCTGCGTGCCACACTGTCCAGCTGGGAGGCCTCTAGCCTCATTCTCTGGACAATACGAAGAAGAGGACCTCCTTCTGGGGGTGGCAGGGAGCGCTGGGCAAGCATGTTGTTGCCCGAAACAAAGTGGAGCTGGACAGCAGCCTGGTCATTTTTCAGTGCCAACAGGCCTTGCCATACAATCGGGTACTTCTGCGCAAAGAAAAAAACATAAGAGTGTTGATTAAATTCTTTTTTTCCTAAAGACTTGCACTGAAAATTTACGACAATGTATCACAGACACCTCTGTCCTCTGTCTCCCTACCGTCAAAAGTTGCACCATATCAATGGAACGATGGCCTGAATGCTCCAGCTTAACATCAGGTCGTGACTGTGATGAACTTGATGGGGCCAATGATGGCGGAGGTGTTTGCAGGAAGGCCGGAGGTCCTTTCTGGACAGTTGCATCTGGTTTGTGAGAAAGAGCCATGGGGGACGTCACAGGTGAAGTCATGGGAGACTGGTATGAAGGTGAGGCTGTATCCCTTGGCATTCGGGATAAGTGTGATAGATCCATAGAGGAAGCATGGCGAAGGTGGGAATTTTCAGGCTTGGAGTCACTTGCTCCCACACGTGACTGAGACAATTTACCCCTGTGACCCAGCTCTGCATCTGGAGGGACCTGAATAAGAAGATATATACCAAATCAATAACTCTGTGAATATTGCATATGTCATATTGCAAGTGACCTATTGATTGGAAATTTAATTGTACATATGTATTTAAGAAATGAAAAAGGTGGTCAGAGTTGCGAAAGGTCAGAGTTACAAATGATGACAGGTATGTAATATGAGTATTAATCTCCTAACCTGTGCTGGTGCTACGCCTCGGTTTGCCAGGTTCAGTCCCAATGAAGGATGTTCTGAAAACTGGGAGGGGAAACTCCGCATGTCCCGATACACTGGAAAGGACCCAGAGCCTCCTGGATGCATCAGCTGAACGCCCTGAGGGTGAGGAGACACCATAACAGAACTAGATGCATGGACTCCCATGATCCTACTCTCAGTAGACGGTGGGTGAGACAACTTCCCTTCCAGTGGTTTGGGAGACTCCCTTGTGGTCAGTGTCATGTTCTTCCCTACTATAGGACTCTTCGATGGCCCAGAAATGTTGTTGGATGAAGTTGTGCCAGTCTCCGGGGTTCGAGACTGTCGTGCTTCCGCAATGGCCTGCTCTCCCAGTTGCTGGTGCATGAGGATACGCTGGTGCATGTCTCTGTACTGGTCCAATCGTATGCCTGGGTGGAGCCCTCGGGGGTCACTTTGCATCATCATTACATCTGACTGCAGCTGGGGCACCGACGACCTACTAAGAGCTTGGTTAAAGTGTCTAGGCTCTTCCTCATTTCCACTGCTGCCAGCACTACCTGACACTGACCCCTGGGGGCCTGGGTGGGACTGCAGCACCATGTCTCGAATTACATTGGGTTGAGGTGTGTTTGAGCGTTGTGTAGGCCCTGGGCGGGGAGATGGCAGGGAATCAGCTCGTCTTCCATAGTTAATTCCAGACATTGGAGAGGTATTCAACCTGACCTCATGGGCAAGTGACTGAGTGACACTATGAGGTTGAATTATAACAGATGACTGTTCTGGGTGTGGATGATGCACACTAGAGTGATATGGAGACATTGGAGGAATGCCAGGACCCAAAACAACAGAAGTGCCAATGGGAGAACTGCTAGGAGGACAGGCTTTAGCAAAAGGTGAAGAGTGAACAGTTGTTCGTGGAGAGTGAGGTTCTTGCTTTAGGTGCAGAGCTGACCGATCAGTTGGGATGCCAGGGCTGGGGCTCATGCGGGTTCCAGATAGTGAAGGATGATGTGGGCTCATGACTGGGCTAAGATTAGACTGCTGAGCAGCCTTGCCTATGTCCATCTTTTTTGGTAGAGGTTCTGTTCCCGGCCCTCTTTTTCCATGCTGCTGCTGTATTACAGCTTGGTTGTACATTAAAACTTGAGGTGTGCTAATTGATTGTTGGAACATCTTTACTACCCCTCCCTGGGAGCCAGTGTGATATATGGCTTCAGATTTGTCAGACCCAGGGCTCTCCTGCTTGGTACTGGAGATGACAGGTTGGGAGTTATAAGACTGTCCAGTCAACAGAACTCCTGTGTGTCCATAAGCTGCAGAAGTTGGGGGTCCTTTTGGTGTAGGGGGTTGGGATAATGTAGTGCCCGGCTCTTGCTTAATCTGAGATTTAGACACAGACTGCTGAAACTCTATGTCACCAGCACTAGCTTGGGGAATCTGACTAATTTTGGCTCTCATCCTGTGAGGCCCCTCAGTTTTCTGACCTGAGTAACTCAGAACAACAACACCCTCGGATGTGTTGACCCTTAGGCCAGGACCGGAGCCTGTACTGTAAGGAGTTGTCTCAACAACAGAGCGCCCTCTAGTTCCATCTTCTACTGTATCCATTGCATGGTAGCGGCTATTCTCGTTGGAGTTCGATCTAAATTTCTGCTTGGGAATTGATAGGCCAATATTTCGGTTGCTTAGGGAAATCCGTGGAGTTTCCTCTGTGTCATAAGGCATTGGAATTCGACTTATTACTGAGGTAGTGGGAGATGAAATGACTGTCTGCTGGATTTTCTCTCCGCAGTTCTGCTGGGACTCTGTAAGCGGAGAGGGTTTGTGATGTGTGGGCTGTGGTGGTAAAAGTGGCCTTTCTTCAGGATGCAACTGCCTTAAACCTACCGTGTCAGAAGAATTTTCATTCTCTGACATCCGTGAAGTGTCTGATAGTACAGATGTCACCATAGTGGTGGGTACAGCATTGCTGTTTGATGCAGACACATATTTAGGTTCCATCAGAATTTTTCTTAAGGTGCTAGAGCTAGGATCAATGTCTGAAGCCTTGGTGTCAGGAGGCATTGGTGGATTGCCTGAAGGGGTTCCAAGTGCAGCTACTGATGGTGCAGAAGGAGTTACCACCGTAACATGAGCTGAAGGAGCAACATAGATTCGACTTTCTTCAGATCTAGGAAGCCAGTCTGGGGAGATGGACATTTTGCCAGGCCGTACCATGGGTACAGTGAATTGGGATAGGGGTGGTGGGCGGGCAGACGGAGATGGGGCAAGAGTAGGGGTGGATGGCTCCACTGCTTGGGAACGTTTTTTACAGTTGGAGATGTTGCCTGTGCCTGAGTGAAAGGCAGATTCTTTGGGTACAGGCTGTTCAACTGCAGGCTGTTCTGCCTCTTTAGGTGTGTCCACCGTCATAGCACTTGTAACATCACGCCTACAAGTTGCAACAGCAGTGACAACTGAAGCTGGTGGTGTTGCTCCAGCTGTAACAGTAACGGCTTTGGAGTTGATGGTTTCTAGGTCCTCTGGGATAGACTCAGGTAACTTGACTGGAGAGGGCACTGGCTCTGAAACCTCTTCAGAAGTCTCACCTTTCTTGTTAGCTGCACCTTTACGAGTCCTTGACTTCTTTGGAGTCTTTGCTCGAACTTTGCCTGCTTTTTTGGGTGTTTCTGGCAGAAGGGGATCCTCAGGCACTACAACAGGTGGGTCAGCTGCCTTGGACTCTGCCATGAGCGACCCATCATCTGGGTCTGCTGCAAGAATATTGTTGATTGCCATATGTGTTTCTGGTTCCATAATCTCATTGGAGGAGGGTGATATCAAGGGTTCAGGGGTAGGAATAAGAGCAGTGTATGTAGGAGGAGCTGTAAACCCATCTGCATCTGCAGATATATCTTCAGCTGTAATGGAATCAATAGCAGCTGCAAGTTCAGTTTCACTTGCAGGGATAGCCCGCTTTTCCTCCTCAACCTCGCCTTCTGGCTCCACTACAACAGGGGGCAGTAAGGTAGGTCGCACTGAAGATGGTTCCTTATATGTCCGAGGAGGATGCTCTTCTGTAAGTTTGGCAATATTTTCAACTGCCTGCTCCAGTTCCATCTGCCGAGCTAAAAGAGCAGCAGTTGGATCAGCAGGGGGTTCAGGTTCTGATAGAGTTTCCTCATTATGCTGTACACTAAGCTCTTTTGCCTCTTTAAGAAAACTTGTGGTTTTCGTTTCCTCAGTCTCTTGTACCCCTGGTTTGGTTTTGGCAATAGTAGCAGCTTCAAAGGACTCAGGCTCATCCTCCTCTGAGCGAAGTAAACCTTTCACATCGTCAACACTTACACGAATCTCAAGATTTTTTAGGCTGTGTGATTTATCTTCAGTGGCCTGCTTGGTATTTCTTTTCAACCTTGGTGTTTTAATTTTACCACTTTTTTCAGGCTGCTGTGTCCTCTCTGACTGGGTGGGGTCTATCCTTTCAATATCCCGATCAGCAGATTTCTTTACACCTTGATCTTTTACATCTTTTTCCTTTCTGTGCACTGGTGAGTTTGGGTTGTCTTCCTTTTCTGACAATTTCCCAACAAGCTCACAATCAACTTTAGGTTGAAGCTCTGGCTCATCAAGATTCACTAGATCAACAGCTTCTTCAGGTGGTGGTGTAGCACTCCCAGACTGTTTGTCTATTCTACTTGCTTTCTTGTTAATTGAAGTTCCAGCAGATGAAGTCAGCTGAGGTTGTTGCACTTTCTGGGTGCGGGGTGAACGCCATCCCTCAGAGGATTTCAGGACCTCCACAGTGGATGAGGTCTCTCTTATATCTATGTCTTCTTCCATCATTTTTTGTTGGTCTCCTTTTACTGGTGATACATCTTCCCCCCGTTTAGGTCCCCTTTTAGGTGGACGACCTCGCCTTGTATTGGCAGATGGATTCTGAACATCTTGCTGCATCTGTTCTTTATCAGCACCACGTTTCCGCATAGAACGTGAGGACTCAATTGCCTCTTTGCCAGCTTGCTCTCCTTCATGTAGTTTGGCATAAACTGAGCGTACATTTCTGCGACGTGTCCTCCCATGGATCAAGCTTGACTCAAGGTTTTGTTCCATATCTGAGGCATGAATTGGTGACTTGGATGTAGTTTTAGAGTCAGATGATGCCTTCAACACCTCTCCTCGAGGAGATGAGGCTCTCTTAAGTTTCTCTCTGTCTATCCGCTCACTCTTTCGGGTTGCAGGTTTCTCAGTGGCAGCAATTTGGGAAGGTTGTGGAGTACGTAATACTGACACAGTTGGCTTTGCCCTTTTGCTTTTAGGCTGTTTACGGCTTGGTAATGGTTTTATTTCAGCCTCAAGCTCTGGCATATATACATCAATGTCTGAGTCAGTTTTCTGAGATTCTTCAAAGTGCTTAGATTCTTGATTCTCTGTTATGGTTTCTGTCTTAATTATTTCTGATTTATCTGCCAGCTTTGGATAATCAGAGTATGGAAATTCTGCAGTCTCTGCCTCAAAACTACTTAGGGAACTGCCAGGAGTAGGAGGCTTATCATCCAAGGGAGGGTTATGTCCTGTGGCCAAACTATTTCCCATTTTTCCTTTGGCTTCAATTAACTCGACTTTTGACTCCATTTCAGTTTCTGGCTCTGAAAGGACTGGTGGAGGGGTTAAAGTTAGCTTAGGAGCAATTGGTTTCAAGTCCTCCACAGGAGAAGACTGTGATGGGGAAGCCTCAAAGACATGTTCTACTTTTTCTGCTTGGACAACAGATACATCTGAGGATGGAGTGGTAACTTCCTTCCTCTCTGGTGAAGATATCTCTTTAGGAGAAGGAACAAATGATGAAACTGACAAGATTAGTGAGGAGCTGACTGATTTGTCATCAACTTTCAGCACTGGCTCAGATACTTTGACAGACAGTTCATTATCACTGTTCGGCACTTCATCTCTTTTAATCTCCACCACAATGGCAACGCTCTCAGTATCCTGTGGAGGATGGTCTTTATCCTTTTGTTGTTGGAGCTCCAAAAATCGACTATGGAAAAGCACTATGGGCTCTTGAGGAATGTCACCTCCGACAGATACGGGTTGTGTCTCGGTAGCTCCTGGCTTTGCAAGAGGTCTACCAACTCCTGTGTCTAAATCCTGATCTTTACGTTCAAGACGCTGCAAACGGCGTGAATCCTGTTCAAAGATTGAGCTATGAAGGAAACGAGAGGCAAAAAGTTCTTGTCGCTCTTGGTCCTGTGGCTTGAGTTCCTCCTTTTTATCATGCACCTTCTCTTCAGAGTCAGTACGAATCTTTTTCTTTTTCATGTACCAAGACGGAATAGGTCGTGGTGCTAGCTCTACCTTTTCCTTATCTGAACAACTATGGGAAATTGGAAAGCGAGAGGGAAGAAAGGACCAATTATCTTCCCTGGATGAGTACAGTGTCTTGGCTCTTTCAAGGAGTGCTTTTGTATCAGGAGTTATGGTCTTATCTAATGCAAAAGAATAAAACTTATTCTTCTCTAAGGAGCCTGAAAGTTTCAGGTCTGTCATTCTCTCCTCACGATCCCTGAGGATATATGACAGAGAGGTATTGGACTTAGGAGAGTTATGTTTGTTTTCTCCATCATCATCTGAATCTGACTGTACCTCTCCAGGCTCCAAATCACGCCCAAGCCGCTTGCGGATGCTTTCACGTTTCACAATACCGCTTGGAAAGGTCATATCCATTCTGATTGAATCAGACTTGATCCTTCTTTCCCAACGTTGCAGTAAATCCTCATCACATCCAAGCAATGTTGTCTTAAGCTTTGGCAGCTCTGTGTCAGGAGACTGAAAATGACTGGCTGTCAGGTCCAAGTTGTATTTCAATGACTCAATGCGTGAGAATATTTTATCATCTGCTGTTGGAGAGGATTTACTTTCTTTGTTTATTACTGATAAAGAGATCTTGGCAGTTTCATCTTCCTCATTTGCAGAAAAGTGACCAGCACCTACTGAGGATGTAATACTCTGATATATGTCCTCATTCAACTTTTGTGAGCTCCCAAAGTTGCGTTCTCTTTTTGCAGTGACAATTTCAAAGTCAAAATTCTCCAATTTTTTCCGTTTACAAGAAAGGAAATCATCATTTGTGACATCCTGAGTGGGCTTTCCTACATCATGAACCATACAATCCTTGTCATATTCTTCAACCTCATTAACTTGAGGGCTTTCAGATTTGAAAAATTTATCAGGTTCACCATGTTTAAGTCGGAGCCATCGACACTGTTCCATTTGTTTTTTGCTACTGTTAGCCTGGTCAATGTGTGACACAGGTCCTTCATCACCCTCACTTGAGTCTTTGCACTGTCCCATGCCCTCCTCTTCATTTTCAGAGAAACTCTGTTTTTGTGGTTCTTTTGATTCATCAAGATCAAGGCTGCCATCATCTGATATCTTTGTGAGACTTGAAGTACTCTGGCTTTTTGATGCCCCAAATTCCATTTTAAGATAGGGCGTGTCTACATGATCTATAGAATCTTCAGTAAGTTCTCCAAGTCGTGACGGGCGGTCCACAGTAAGACCCATGGAGTTGCTTTCAGAGTGTTGTTCATCTCTAGGGCTATTAACAGAAACTATTCTGTCACAGTTGTCCTTGCGATGGTCCTTTTTATGCATCCCTTTTAACAAAAAATTCTTATCAAGGTCTGTCTCCTTAGCACTGTCCCATAGTTTACGAAGTCCTAGTCTACCAATCTCCTCCTCACTGGTTCTCTTTTGTCGATCGGTTTTTCCAGAGTCTTCAAAACGCCTTTTCCTTGCAGCTAAACGGTCAATATCCACAGCAATGCCACCATCAAATCCCAGTTCAGGTTTTCCATGTCTCTTAGACTTGATTTTAGCATCCTTGTCAACAACCTCCACCAGACTAGCCACACTTTTCTCTTTGGACACCTTTCCATGCTTAGTTATATCACCTTTTGATGGTTCTGAGCGGAATGGAGGACTCCTCTGGTCAGTGGAAGGTGATGCTAGCCTAGGACTGTCGCTTCCACCCCTAGGTCTTTGTTTTTCTGGGACAACATGACCAATTAATTTTCCCTCTTTTTCTTTAACACGTGTTAACTGTACCACACAAGGCATAAGGTCTAAACGTCCTTTGCTGGAGCCTTCCTTTTGGACTTTGCTGTTCTTAACTCGAAGAGCTGAATCAGGGCTAACATCTCTTTCAAGTTCAGGTTCCGTATCACATGTTTGGATGACGGGCGATGCCACTTTGAGCTTCTTCAGTCTCTGTTTCTCATTTTTTTCCTTGTCCCCTCGGTCTTTACGTCCAGCCCGCTTCTCCTTTTCACCCAAACTCCCTCTTTCAATTTCAAAAACTCGATCCTTCTCCAGCTTATCAGTTTTGTTATACCTTTCAGCCCGCGCCTTTTCAGGCTTTTCAAATCTGGGCGGGGAGATTGAACTGCAGCTGCCACTTCTTTCTGAAGATCGACAACAAATACGACGATCTGAGTCACTTGGTATCCTCTCAGAAAGGGAGGGGGATGCAGTAGGGCTGGCAGGACGACGGGAGGCAATGTGAGACGGGCTCTGGCTACGCTCAATTGTCCTCCTCCCGTGATCACGTCCACGATCTGTTTCAAAGCGCTCCCTCTCTCTTTCACGTTCTCGTTGCAAATAGCTGTATTTGCGGATGTCCTGCTCATATGGGTCTGCTCTGTATTCTCGATATTCTCGGGGATCTTCAAAGTATTGTGGATCATAATAATCTCCTTGATAAGGGTCCCATTCAGTGTAGAACTCACGACTTCTTGCAGGGTATTTACGACGTGGATCTTCAGTGTATGTTCCTGGTGTTCGTACATTTTCATAATATGGCCGTTCCGCTTGAAACTCGTACTGAGTCCGCCGCTCATCCCTGTTGAGACATTAAGTCAAAAGAAACAAGAAGTCATAATTACATTGCAATTGTAATGTTAGGTTTAAAAGTAGACAGTGGTGAAATCAAATTATTTTTCTTCTGAAAACTATGCAAACCTTCGTTCAGAGAGGATGTCATAAAAATCTCGAATGTCCTGGCCAGATGCCTGCATTGAACGATAGAATGCCATCTGACTTTCCTGATTGGCAAAGTCCACCTACACAAAAGGACAGATCATTTACAAACTAGTAAATTATGTTATGCATTCCCAAAACAGAGACTGCAGTTATCATAGTGTGTTATATGGGATATGAAGTACATCTGATCACAGAGCACAATTTTAGAGCAAAGTTTACTTTGCTGACCTTGATTTTATTGCCCCCAATCTTCCATCCCTTTGTCTCTTTGACAGCAGCCTGTGCATATTCAATGTTGTTATACAGAATAAGAGCCATTCCTTTCATTCTGTCAAATACAACCTGTGAAATAAGGAAAAATAGTCACATGTTGCCACAAAGAAAACAATATGATATGATGGCAAATATGAAAGAGATAGTCAACAGACTTACCTTGACAACATGTCCGTAGCGGCAAAAGTGACGAGTAAGAAACTGTTCTGTGGTGTTTGAAGCTAATCCATCCAACCAAACACAAGTTGTAGGCATACTCTTTCCAAAGCCCAGCTAAATAGAAGGATTCACAGAAATGTAAAATGTCAGATCATTCTAGCTACATCAAACAATTCAGGCAATTCAGCAAAATTAAAATTGTACAACTAATACTCTTATATACTATAATTGGGTGCAGTTGTGAAGCAATAAAGACGTGAATTAAAAGAAAACTGACATAACCCCTTACCTTTAGCCTATTGTTGCCAAGGTACTCGCCATCCATCTTTTTTATAGCTTTACAGACACTGGCAATGTCACAGTACTGTAGAAAGGCATACTGTGGGGCTCCATTCACTTTCTTGATGTCAATATCCTTTGGGAATATAATGAAAGAGAAGTATTCTCAGTGATCACTATGACAAGCATTGTCATCTCAAATTGCGCAGCATGGCAACATGCAGTTTGATTTTCAACCACCTTGCTACATCAACCTACCACTATTTCTCCAAAACGCTGGAAGATATTAAGCAAATCATGGTAGCTGGTGGTCTTCTCCAGGTTTCCGATAAATAACGTCCGTGTGGCTTTTGGATGAAACTCATCTATCCTCTCATCCAAGGGCCGGAACTCATTCTCACTTTCTGTTTCTGAAAATTAAGTGCTCATTATAAACCACTTATGGTTTGCAAATAACCAAGCCATGTGCTGTAATATAGCCATACAGGTACAGTAGAACTTACCAGGGCCATTCCAGGCAGTGACATCAATTTGCATGCCAAAAAAGAGCTTCCCCTTTGATGCTCCCAAGGCTTTCTCCTGGTCTTCTTGCTGGCGAAAGAACACAAGTCCATAGCGCTCTTCTGAGGCTCCATGGATTTGTACAGATGTAACTTTTCCATGTTTCTTAAATTCATGGAACAGACCATCCTTCAGACTTGTATCTGTAGAGACCAGATCAAATGTTCATTGGCACCAGCGGTATGATTAGCATTGGTGATGATCACTGTTAAAATGTTTCAATATTTGTGGGACATGCAGAAACTTTACATTACTATTTCTGGTCAAAAAGCGCCTCGTGTTTTCATACAAGAGCACCTTTTAACTCACCCGTAGAGCGCACTGGAAGATTTTGGACCTTGATGCCAAAGCTCTTACGTGGTTCATCCTTGTCAAGGGAGGATAAAGGAAGTGCTGAAGGTGCAGGAACAGCAGCAGACTGCACTGAGCGTGCTGGGGAGTCATCACTCGAACTACTGCTAGAATCACTGTAGCGAGAGGAACACAGTTTTAGAGATAAAACTGTCTGTGCGGCTGGCATCATTTACTACACATACTATACACAGCACATTAAAATTTCTGAGCCTGGTCAGTTGTCCAGCAGGTATTGCGTTTTATTGTATTCAATTTAGCATTTTATCAATCTAAAACAGCTGCATGCCTGAAATGAGGCATGGTGCCTGAGAAGTTAAAATATTATTCATTCATTCATCCTCATTCATTTTCATTACCACTTATCCTAGTTAGGGTCGCTGGGGGGCTGGAGCCTATCCCAGCATACTACGGGTGGAAGACAAGGAAACACCCTGGACAGGCGGCCAGTCCATCAAAGGGCAGACATACAGACAAACACACTCACTCACACATTCATAACCCATGGGCAATTTAAGGTCTACAATTCACCTAATGTGCATGTCTGTGGACTGTGGGAGGAAACCAGAGAACTTGGCGGAAACTCACACGAACACTGGGAGAACACGCAAACTCCACACAGAAAGGCACCCTGGACGGCTGGGGTTCGGACCCAGGACCTTCTTACTGTGAGGCAACAGTGCTAACCACTGTGCCGGCAATGTACAGTATAAGTTGTGGGAACATAGTTCAAATGTGCTGATGTGACTGATTGTTGTCATTTACTACCTAATTAACGTAATCAAGCCAAGTTCACTGTGGTGCAACAATCAAAAAGAAATATTTCAATTCAAACATTTATGAATACATGAAACATTTATGAATAACCTATTGAAGCTGAAAATTACGAAACCCTCAGAATAAAGAAGAGCAAATCACATTTGCGCAGCTAAGCAGGTCTGAGCGATATGGACAAAAACAAATATCACAATATTTCTGATTTCATATGTCGATATCGATAATGTGACGAAACATTAAGGATGACTACTGGTGCTTTTATAAAATAATTCTAAAATGAGATTTTTGATTGATCGCTAATAATAATGATATGATGAACAATAAGGTAGAGGCAAATAACAGAACAGCTACAACAGTCTATTAAACGCAGAAAACAGCATCCCTTTACTGTAACCTTCAAAACCAGGATAAGACAACACTCATTGCATATCACAATATTATGATATCCAAAATCCCAGATGATATCTACTCTTATATAATGATAGATAAAATATCGATATGTTGCCCAGCCCTAAAGCCAAGTCATAATTTAGATTTTAAAGTTATTTTTTTCTTAGCTCACTAAACTCATACAGTGATGCACTATATCTTGGATCCTTTAGCAACTTGAACAAACTTCAAATGCAGGAAATTGTTATTTGCAGCATTAAGTGTTACTCTACAAATTAAAATGCGGTGCATCTGTAAAACCCTTCATGGATTGAATATCTAAAACACATATATGCTAAAAACTGTATTTCGATGCCCAGACAACAGCATTTAAAAAGTCAAAACAACTCAATGACAGGTGACCACATGAAGGGCTGCTCTGAAACAATTAAGGGGCAAAAAAGAGGATCAGGTGACTTGTGCTATTAAAGAGAGAATATTATGGACAGCTTTCAAATTTAAGCACATAGTAATGCAGACCAAAGTCATTTGCATAAAAGCTAAAGACAAACAATACACTGTGAATGTGTCTTTCCATTGCTTCAGTCTGCAATGTCTTTCTCAGCTCAAGAGGGGGAAACACCCCTCCCCTCTCCCCCCACCAATTCATCTTTATAGGGTGCTGGTGTGCATGTAGCTATCAATATTTAAAGATGGTTTTACACTTGGGAGGGAAAAATTCATGGCTGTCTCTTGAACCTTTCCTCTCAAAACAGATAAACCCTTTCCATTCCCATGCCTGTCTCAGTTCTTTATGCTCTCTGCTGTTTGTTTCCTTCTCGGTTTCTCCTCCTGTGCTCAGACACTCCCGGAAGTGCTGCTGACGGAGCCTGGCCTGTGGGAGTGGGCAGGCAGCCAGCACTGGCCAGAAATTTCCAGTTCCAACTGGATCTCACGGAGGGGGGGAGCCATTACCCATCCACAGAGGTAGGCAGTGAGAAAAATATACCGGCCGTCTCCTAAAATTTCCCCCCATAGCACTACCTTATCAAACCACATGTGTCGCTACATGCGTTCAGAGCTTTGGAGTATGCTGTGTTTAGGTGAAAAAAAAAAGGCATATGGTCTTATCAGATCTTATTCAACTAGCACACCCCACATAAAGAGTGATATTTGTGCAAATCTCACATGCATTCACAAATTCATTTTTCTATTTTTTATAATTACAAATGCTAGCGTGCTATAATTGCACAAAACCATTACACCAAATCAAAAGATAAAGAAAAAAAGAAGGAAAACATAGACACACTGCATACATACAATGCAATTATGGATGCTGTATGCAAGTGACTTCTTTAGTTTGTGCATTGACATGACAGTATTAGCTACTTATTCCTCCATGGAAGAGGAGATTAGAGACTGCATGTTCATTTATTATTCATATTTTGAATAATACCAAACATGCAATTGACAAATCAATGCAAATCCAAACCTGACATAAGCAGTTACAAGCAATAAAGTTCATTTTCCAAGCTAAGATTCAGACAATTAGTTCTCCTACCAACACCCCATTGTAAGCCAACAACCGTAGCTTGCTGGAAACACATTACATTTTTGATTATATGAAACATGAGTAAGTTAGAAAACATGCACACAGCAAAATCTGCTCCCAATGTGTATGAATTGATGGACACTGAGACACAAGGTCTGAGCACAGTGCTCTTCACTGTGTTGCTGCCATGTGTGTCATGGCAGTGATTTTGAAATGTTTGAGCTGATTCAAACTCTACTTAATCGTTTGTCCTATTTTAGATTTTGCTAAGTGGTGCAATATTTGCAGCATGAACAGTCAATGTGGGCTCCGCACAGAAGAAGCTGTACTATGGACAAAGAATGTATAATTTACGTCCTGTTTCAACATTTGACGAAACTACAATTATCGTTAACATTTTTATATATTTTTTTATTTGTTACAGGCTGGGATATATCTAGCCAAGAGGTATTCAATCCTGGTCTTGGTGATTCAGAGGACTCTGCTGATTTTCATTCCAGTTACCCGACTGGCTTAGCACTTTTGTGCGAGGTTATGATCTTACACATTTTGAACACAAAGTTCTTTGTAAATACCTGTCTTCATTACATTCACTTCTATTAGGGATGTTAATGATTAACCAATTAACCACTAATAAGAAGTTTAACCAGTTAATCCTGGTGGTCAAATTGTTTCTATCACATACAGTAGCCAAGAATTGGCAAGACATTTTGAAATTTGGCCAATATTTAAATCAAACACACAAGGGCACCATTATTTTAAAACCTGTCTCTGATCATACCAACGCCCTCACCCCTGAGTTACTAGCCAGTTCTTTAAGCACCTAAAGATGAAGCTAGCAACCAATTAGGCAACCATGTTGACAAGGGTGAGAATACTTTGTATGATATGCAGTGCTTTGTTTAAATTTAGAAGCACATCTACAATGCAGTATCACTTGAGGTATCCACAACACGTATCAGACAATGGAAGCCAATCTTCCAACCTGTAACCCAAGGCAATCTGAGGCGATAACTAAAAGGACTTTGATGATAGAAAAGATATGATTTATACATTTGTACATATGCTACAATTAGGGCTGTCAATCGATTTAAAGTCTTAATAACATTAATTACATGATATGCTGATTAATTAATTGCATTAATTAGAAATTTATCGAAAATAATCACATATATCAATAAAAAAGATGATATTTCAAGTCAAAGACATTACATTATAGCTGTACGAGTAAAGCACTGAATTTTTATTTCCAACTCTTCAGACATTTTTCCAAATATCTTTTTTCATATTTATTTATTTATTTATTTCATTATTTAACACAAGCTTATCACTTAAGATTCGGGTTAGACTTATTCTCGTCACTAAAACATGCTCGGTATGAATAATGATACAGTGATACTTAGTGATATAGTGATACTTAAAACTTTAAGTGACTCTTCTTATCAACAGCTCCATCTAGAAGATTTTTGGAGGGAAATTTTCCAATCACAGGGCCAAGCAGAGTTTTGTCCACACTTCTGTGGTTCTGCATGTGCAACGAATGAACTGACAACTGGAACTGTGCAATGCACAGGGTCAGGGGTAATTGAATTATATGCATTAAATTGCGTTTTTTTTAACATGTTACTGTTTCTAGAATGAATTAATCTAAATTAATGCTTTAATTTGACAGTCCTAATTACAACATCTAATCAATTCTAAAGAACTGCCATGGAATTTTTTTAGCCATAGAAATATGAATAAATTGTTTTTTTTGGGCATTTCTGCTTTATTTAGATAACGACAGGCAAAGTATAAAGTCCCGTTAGCCAGATGTCCTGTTAGGACAATTGGCCGTGTCTGCGGGTGGGAAACCAGTAAAGGTGCATGTCCTTGTGCGACTCCTACTGGTTGTTCGCAGTGCCTGTTCAGAGGAGGGAGAGGGAGGGAGTGGTGTGACCTTCCACCTGCATTGGGCTCTCCCACTGAACCTCCTTGTCAAGGTAAAAGAACTGTCTGGTGATGTGGCATGTATCGGAGGAAGCATGTGGTAGTCTCAACCCTCGCAAGACAAACAGTAGGGGGCAGCAGCAACAAGTGACTTTGGTACACACTGCGAATTGGTAACAACAAAGAAGGGGGGAAATGTGCAAAAAAGAAAGAGTTTGGGTATTAAATTAGCAGTGATGACAAAGCCACATGAGCCATACTCCCAAGACTATTTTTAAGCCAGAAAAAACAGGCTACCTATCTACCTTATGTATGGCACAGGTGATCTGATAGCAGCATACAGATAACAAAATTTTGCAAAGAACAAAATCGGAGAGCATAGCTTCACTCACCTGCCACTAGTACTGCTGCTGGTACTGCTGACAGAGTCTGAGCTGGACGACCGGCTTCGAGAGCCAGACCCGCTGTGGGAACGTGGAGGACGGGTGGCCTGACTCACCAGTCTTTGAGGAGAGGGGTTTCTCGAATGCGTCGAGTGTGGAGACCGGCTGCGACTGTGGCGGTATGACCGCTCCCCACGCCGACCCCTCTCTTCACGGTAAAGGTCCCTGTGAACCACACTTGCCAAAGTAAAGGGTTCCCTGGTACGAGACTCATAGCGAGGCTCTGGCGTCTCAAAGCGACAAGGGCTCCTGCTATGAGAGCGGTAAAAGCCAACCCCACTAGACGTAGATCCTCCACTTCCTCCTGTGACAGTCCCTGCTGATCCACCTGTTCCAGTACTGCCAGCGACTGCACCAACAATAGTTCCACCAACTCCTGCCGAAACTGTTGTACTGCTTCCACTGGAGGTACCAGACCCACTCCCAGGTGTGCTTAGAGTCCTCTCTCTAGCATCACGATAATAGTCTGTTTCGTAGTGCCGCTGACGTTCAAAACTGCTACCTGGGCGATCATGATGTCCATAGGCACTATGGTCATATGCCCGATCCCGACTTTCAGCAGTCCTGAGTTAACAGGGAGAGGGATGAGGGGAAGAAATATGGAGAGAGAATATCACATTACCTTTACATTTGACAAAAATGTGACAGCTGCTAGCATCAGACAGTGAACAGTGGAAACCATCAAGTGTCTCTAGTGCTTTTTAACTTAGAACATGTGGGAAGACAGGGCACTGAAGCATTTTGAAAAGGGTTTTAATATTTCATGCAACTAAAAGAATTCTTCACCTGCCGATTGAGTCATTCATCTCACTATTGTCACAAAATGTTTTGCAATATTTTAAACAAATTAAAATGGCTAACTGGTTGAGATCACTTTGCTTTAGATAGTATGAGAGTTTTGAGAAAACTATTTACCACTTAGTTTTATAGTGTAGAATGAGATCATTCTGCAAAGATAGCACAGATACTTAAAATAGGCTTTAAAACATTGGCTTCTTGGTTTTCTTAGGATTGCTCTTCTATAAGTATTAATGTTTTCTTTCAAACTGTTAGCTTAGGTTTGCAACAAATAGCACTTCTCTTTTCAAATATAAACCAAATAAGTAGTATGTTCCATTACATAAACAATAAAAACTCTTCATAAAGACAACTTACAGTGCTTGAATGATTTTTGCAAAAAAAAAGCATATATTTAGTGCATTCAGCATATTTCCAGGCTTGATTGCAGGATATCAGATATCAGACTTTCAAAGATAAGATTCTTGTGCTTAAAAGTACCTGTGTTTTCAGCGATTTTCTATAAGCTTGTCTATATGTTATTTATGATGTTCGAGTTTGCCAGGACCTATATTAATGGAAAATGTAGGGGTCTTATGATGATCTTTTATCCTTAATATCTGAACCAGTGCCAGGATGGAAATTTTGTTCTGATTTAAGCATCCTCCTTGAGAATCAAGCAATCAGTTTTAACTCGGTGAAAGAACTCTGTCGTGTCATACTGCTTCCCCCTAATGAGCGGGCAGGACCAAAATTACTCATATTTGAATTAAAATTAAATTATACCAGCAAATACTCCATGCTGTTCCAACAGAGGGTAGAATATGGTTGGATATAACAACATATTAAACTCCTTGACACACCGGCACTTTAATGTTGAATGTAAGATCACTACCTTTCTAGACTGGTTCAAGTTCAAGGAGGGGAAAAAATATGCTGCAGTTCAACTTTCCACTAAATTTTACAAAGTAAAAAAAAAAAAATCAAACATTAAAACTCAAAGAATTTTGAATACATTTTATCGTCACGAAATTATTCATATTTTAAGAGGTCAGACTGAATGAGGATTTTTTAAAATGTATTTATCTTGAAATGTATCTTGATACTCAACGCAGTTCGCAACCCTTGACAATTTCATGGCTACCTTTAGTTCTCTACAACCAATTACATAATTGAAGATGGGATATGAGTAATTCAGTAATTTAGCAACAATAATATGTGACACTCTGAACCATTTGAGATGGGTACTAGGACTAATACAGAAGTCAGGAATGTCAGATTGTGGAATCATTTCACAAAAAGGCGTAGAAAAACGGATATCATGAACACATGTATGCAGACTTCAAAGAAACATCTTGAAATTTGGTGAGATTTCAGTCAGAGGTGCACCGCTGCAAGAATGAATTACACTATTTACATTGACAAAATACAGGGTATTGGAGGCCCTGTATATTGGAGAGGAATGTGTCTGTAGAGTGCTACACTTATTTTCAAAGTCAAACCTGTTGGCAGAGATAAGGCTACAAACTTCCTAGAAATCCACTGCAACTGTTGCCAAGTGTACATTTTTATAGACTACAGACTATAGATACTGTGATGTAGGAATAACAAATTATATATGCCATTATGGTAACTGAGAAAACAAATATGCCAAAATCTCATACAGAAACACAAAAAGTTTAAAACAAAACTATATGCTCATCTTTTCTCGTTTAAAAATTCTGAATGGTCTGAAATTAATGATGTATAATCTCAGGTACCTTGTTAAATAGGTCTTAAGTTAAGAGAAAATAATCCATTTGTGTCTCCAAAAAGGAAGCTTTCCTTGATCATTAATTAAAGCGTCTGACTATTTTGGATCTTTAAATGTGTCCTACAAAGAATTATTTGGAAAATCCTGAAGTACTATTCCTGGACAGATGTAGGATGGAGGGAATTCTGAAATGGCTACTGCTGTACGTATCATACATATTGACAAATTGGCAGCAGCCTTTTGTTAGTATTTTCTTAACCAAACAAATGTAAATCAGTGGGAGCACAATACATTCCTTTAAGAGAAAAAAAAAACTTCACTATGTTTTGCTAATTACTTTTATGACCAGAACATTGTACATTTGTATGTTTCCTTGTGTAAGATTTGGGGTTTTTTTGGTGTTCACAAGTTTCTCCTGCTGTTCACATTTAGAAGATCCTCACCATCAGATTTTTGGTGCCACTAGTGTTGCAACAATAGTGCTGTCAAAAAGGTAGACATGAACCGAAGCATGAATTTATTCTTGCTGTTTACCATTGTGGCACTGTTTTACCCTATGCTGGTCTAGAGTAAATAAAATCTGAAATCTGAATCTTTTGTTGTATAGTTAATGAACTTAAGTGTCCAGATTTTTTTTTCCTTTTAGAGATGGGCTAACGATTAAGAATAAGCACAACTACAATCTTTCAGTGGTTTTCAAACGTTTTCAAAATTAGGTGTTAAGTGCTTCAAAACCAAAACACTGTTATCAAAAAGATGGCTTGGCCTCGATCTTATTTATAGCTTACGGAACCAAGTAACATAAGTTTCAAATGAATTCTCAAAAATCACACTGGCATTGTTACCCAGCATTTATTTTTTTTTAAATCCTATACATAAACATAGTGTATGTCCATCCTAACTGCCCATTTCCCAGGTGTGCTGGCATAAAAAGGTAAAGACAGTTCTTAAAGAAAGATACCTGCACTCTGGATTAATGCTCCAAAAAATATTTATGTGACATCGAGTGTTAGCATATAGCATCTTTCTTCAAGAATTTTTAATGTACTAAAAAGGACTTGGTAAAAGACTTGTGCTGATATGAAATTTATATAGTACAACTTTCTTGGCCAAAATTATATGATACCAATTTTATAAGATTAGTTGCTATCTACTCTTCTTAGGTGACGCTGTTCATTTTCTAAACAGAAGATTGGAGGGCTCCCCCTGTTGGGGAAAATAAAACATCAGTGATGACAACCAAAAGACCTGAGGCTCTGCTGTGTACATGATATACAATAATGCTGGTTATTGTCCCATCCCTAGTTGGTATATGATCCAAAAGGTAAGCTTTTTCAATCAATCAATTAATTAATCAATTAAAATTTTTGATCGAATGAATTAAATGATATGCCGATTAATTCATTTAATTAATCACAAACAAACATCAATATTTGCGTGGGAAAAGTCCCACAGTGAAGATATTTCAGCTCTAAAACATGACATTATCACAGCACATGAGTAAAGCATTTAGGGCCAAGCTGAGTTTTGTCATCTGCCTCCATTTTGCTGCAGTCGCACAACTAATGCACTGACCAGCTGGAATTGGGAATGGTGTGACAAACAGGGTCAAGGGTCATTAAATGGTACGCCCTAATTTACTTGTTTTTAAATGTCTTATTTTATAATTAATAAATCTAGATTGATGTGCTTATTTGACTGCCTTACTTCTTACATGTCAAAATGCATACACACTTTCTTATTTCTAATTTGCAGACCTTACACCTCTCAACTACATATCAAACCTTAACCCTGACTTTAACATAAACCTGACCCTAATAAAACCCTTTTCTAACTCCTTAATGAAGTGAGAGCCAAAAAGATTCCTCATTCTGCAATATTTTACACATCTTTCTATTCATGTAAAGACATTATTATTAGTAGTAGTAGTAGTAGTAGTAGTAGTAGTAGTAGTAGTATTATTATTATTATTAACTTTATTTTACACCGTTTGGTTCAAGCACAAATTGACAGTATTTGCCAAATGGCATTAAATTGCTGGAATTTATGGATTAAAGGAATCCTCCATTATATAGTTACTGTCATACCCAGTTATCCGGATACCACATTATGTGGCCACATTAGACATTTTAATCAGTGATTGCCTGCATATGGAACCTACAGACTCAGACATCATTTCAGATCAAAGATGGAGGCATGGGCTTTTGTTAAGTCCGTCCACCAAAACACATGCCATTGTGCACAAGAACAAAAGATTGCACGACACATACTCCACTGGATGTTAAGGATAAAACGGTTTAGGTGAAGCAGTGAGTCTATATTTCACTGTGCGATACACAAGTACAGCGGGGTGGGGGCAAATTCTATTTCGACTTATTTGATTCAATCATTTGTGTGCAGGATTCATGAATATCATCTATGGCACAATGAAGTCTGCTGTGAAATTGATGGATTACCTTGACCCCTAGATGCTCTCAAAAATGCTAATTTGGCAGCATAGGCTTACTGCTCAATAGATAACCTTCAATTTCACTTTACACAAAACAGATTTTTATTTATTCATGGATCGCAAAAATAATCAAGCTAGATTTTTGTTTGAATTTCTATCATTATTTCATTATTAGTCTCCTATGGTGCATAGCACACACATCCGTTTTCGGATTATGTGAACACCATAACTATATGCCATATATGCCAGCACTACATTAAAAAGGTGTCTTACGTGTTTGTCTCAGTCAGATGCATGAGTAATATGTGCATTTTTTATTTTTATTTATTCAAAATGGACCTCCTAAAAGATGAGGAATGTTTTTTTTATTCAAAATTTCCTCTTGAATGAGGACTGGTTTACGCTTCAGTGTCATGCAAACTGACCATCTAGGTGTGTTTTTGTGTTTTTGTGTTTTCATATCTGGCTGGCAGTTTGTTTTTGACATTCAAATTTTGAGAGTGCACCCTGTAACAAGGTCTACATTAGATCCCTGTCGCTGAAGTTTTACTCTGCTCAATTAAAACAAAGGAGCCGGGAGAAAATGTCAAACTGACAGGACAAAGTCCAGGCCTAACTAACATATGCACCATTAAACAGAATATCATCTATCACCTTTGACCTTGACAAACCTTGGATTTAGATAAAGTGGATATGATGCGGTCTTATTATGGAGCGCAGTAAGTTTTGTCTGACCAGTTTGGAGAAAGCACAGCATTAAAAATGTGCATTGCATTTTTACAACGTTCCACAGCCCCAAACTTCATTTTACACGAAGCCAGCCGTATATATATCAATAGGGACATTTTTCACTTTGATCACTTGTCACATGAAAAATGCCTGAAACATGGAACTATTCAGTATAAGGAGAGCAGAGGTTAGGAGCTGAGAGTGGGATAAGGTGAGAGGAGGAGAAAGGAAAACAATATAAAGGGAAGGTACAGAGTCTGCATATAGACAAACAGGCAGTAATAACAGTCTATTTACCGGCTACTTCGGTTAGTGGGGAAAATGGAGAGAGACAGGGGTTCAAACTAAGGGGTTAGAGAGAACAGCTAAAATACACAGGGCAGGACATACCAACCTTTTGAGAGAGTGGTAACTTGACCTATAATTCCAAATACAATCTAGGGAGATAGAACTTTGTGAGCAAAAAAACGGGCAAAAAATTGTCGAGCGGGGGTAAAAATCGAAGCAAAAATATTCGTGTTAGAAATCCTCATCGGCATGGCAGGGGACCAGGTGCATGGATGAACCGAGGTAGAAATGTTAATTAAAATAAATATATAAATCAAACTAGGTCTTGTCCTTATCCAGCTTGTCTGATGGAAAAAGTCAGTGGCAGTACATCCATCCACCCATCCAAAGATAAATGAGGAAAATAAGCGTGCAAAAAAATCCTATCAATGTTGCACTTTTGAGTCCGGTAAATTTGAACAGTGATATCCAGGAGTCCATCTTCAATAAGCAATGCTTCACTCATTCCCCAACAGCCGTGAATCTGTAGAGCAGGAGCTTGTGGGAAAATTAAGTCTTTCATCTTCATTTGTAAAGTCCTGCACATCCCACTTTGATCACACTGTGCACAGCGGTGAAACAGTCCAATTCCATCGGCAGAGGAAAAAATAACTGGCCAACACAGATTTCGAGGAAAGATGATGTATTTTACTAGTAATCCAGATTCTTGTTCACATTCAGCACTGTATTCATTCCCAGGGCGAAACATTCATGGCGGTTTTGAAGCTCATGGATGTTCATGTCTGGAGTC